>JAOVVB010082657.1:0-13603 GCA_028570985.1 Heterobranchus longifilis
ATATATAGTATAGTTGTGACATCACAACTTCACAGAAGTCCTGACAGCTCGTTTAAAGGCACAGTTTCTGAATACGGACTGTGGGCATTTCTCTGTGGATTGAGAGTTTTGATACTTTCACAGTACCTAGACCTGCTTTATAATAAAAAAAAGACACTTTTTACAATATTAAAAATGTTCCAATTTTAATCTAAGGGCCTTGAATATCCACACCGGTGTTTTCACTTATTCTGGCTAATTAGACCTCTGCTCAGGTTAAAGATGGGTGGAGCTATGGGAATTACATGAGGTCACCAAAGTCCATGAATCAGTAAGAATAATAAAATAATGTCTCTGCCCTCACAGGTGCAACAAAGCTAATAGGAGGAATGGGAAATGTGCTGTATATTTTGAGGCTTGGAATAATTTAAAAAAAAACTTTTAACAGGGTTCAGACTAATTAAATGAGGTCAGGCTAGTTTAAAAGAATCTTGACGTTGATTTGAGAAGGACCGGTCTCTGACGTAGCAGTCATTTTAGATACCTAACTCATTGTCCCGTCAGAAAGAGGGTAGGATCCAGAACCCCTGCCTTCCACAGACAAAAAGCATTACTTGTATCTATTTCATCCATACACACTGAAGGTACACAAAGACACAGTTGGACAGATGAGTTGCTCCCCGCTCTGTGGTGTCATCATACTGTGCTATGGACAGAGCCAGTCATGTAACTCATAATGTACACGGGAGAATCTGCTGTAGGAGCTCAGGACAGACACGCAGGCACATTTACAATATGACACTCGTGCTACGTACATGTAGCATGCAATGTGTGTCTGAGGCAATGAAGCTGTATTGTGTGTATACAGACAGCTGGATTCCTGCCTTGCTTCCAGGTTAGCCTCTGCTCCATGAGCTTTCAGTTCTCGGTGTATACTTTTCTAACCACATACTTGAGTACAGATATAAAATATGAGCATCTTGTCATTTTTAACCAAGAAAGAAACTACTGTTGTTTATAATTCAATACAATGAGAACCAAAATATATTGGAACAGAAGCTGGTAACCCAGACATAAAGCTGAATTCTGGCTCTCTATTCTCTATTTCTTCACACTGTGGTGACCAAGACACAGAGGACAGAGACAGGGGCGGGGGGGGGGGGGGGACAAATCTGGACTTTGTCCTGCCTACACAGCCTCTCATGAAAATCTTTGGCCAATCTTACCTCCTCTACCACCTCCATTGTAGAATTGCTGTAGATTGCTGTTTGACATCAACACTTTTGGGGGTGTAAGGGGGAAAGTAGAGTAAATGTGCAGTTAGAAACACCCTTTGGCTTGTTACTAATAATAATACGAATCACCTTTTTTTTGTTCTGAGCAGCAACCTGGCCTTTTAAGTTCAATAAATAAAGTCAGTTCAAAATCCAGGACACACTGGTTTGACTCAAATACTGTGTTTTCTGATGTAAAAACCCTGTACCCTAAACACAGATTCACAAATGAGAGAACAACCAGTAGCAGATCTGAGGGAGGATGAGGGGGGATGTCACACCCTTTGTTAGCAAAATGATCAAAATGCATCCCCCCTCTCCATCCCCTGTAGCAGAGAGAGTGCAGGGCAGATGGACTGTTGAATATGTTAGTCTAGTCGTCCTGACTCACTGATCCTTTATCTGACTGAGGTTTGAAGTTAGAATCTATGGCCCCGCCCATGGCTCTGAAAAATCAGTAGCCTAACTGTGCTGTGTATTGATAAATCCATGGAGCTGTCCATGGTGCTGAAGTAGCAGAAGGATTTGTAATTGCAATTCTCCCACACTTCTGTCAGTTTAAAAAAAATAGTACAGAACCAAAACAGTCGTTCGTGGGGCGTTTAGACAAATCTGTCCCCCCTGTTAAAAATTAACAAATTGCCTGCATTTTATGATGGCCGGGTAAATCTAGTTAGGGGGTGGCTCTGATCCCTTTTTAATTTCATCAATTTCAATCAAATGCCTACATGACATTTAACTCCCTGTTTCAGTTGGGCACTATAATGAGCAAAGAAGTGCATAATATGTCAAACAGAAAAAATAAAACACTAAGATTTTGTGTGAAAAATAGGAAAAGAAAACAAAAGGGGTCTATGGAGGAGTACTAACTTGCTACTGATGTTTTTGCTGTGCTGCATGTATATCCTTAAATGTTAAATGCAAGTCTGTCCGTCATATTACAATTGTAATTTTTCTATTATTTTTTTTAATGCAAATCAAATTATTCCAAGGATTTTCTTGAATCAAATGACACTCTCCTGACACTAATGGTGTCTTAATTTATGGTACTGCAACTTATTTCAAGGTAAAACTGCATGAAAATAAATCCAAATGATTTTCTTCCACTGGCAGACTTTATCACTTACCCCCCCTCAAAAAAAAACCCAGAAAAGAAAGCTTAGCCCTAGACTAAATGACTGTTAAGGCAGGTTTTTTTTTGCAGGAAGGCACCTCATCTCTCTCTCTGTCCTATGAATAATGCAGAGCAGACAGATGTATCAGACCACAGTCTGGTGGCACCAGACATGGGGGGTTGGGACACTCATCATACCTGCAGCAGGACTCCAGACTTTGAGATTTGTTTTCTGTCTGACCTTTTTAAAAAGCTCCTTATTTTCAGTGCCAAGTTTCCCCTAATGAGATGGATCTGGGCTGTTCTCTCTTCAAGCACCTTCATCTGAAATACTAATGATGCAGATTAAGAAGGAGGCGAGTAAAAGAGCAACAGAGCGTCTTACTGTTGCAACACTCAGTGTATTTCTTCTGTGGTCGTGCATTTGGTCATATTCACAAAACTGCTTGATATGATATTATTCTGCATGCAGACACATTTTAATATTTAACTGACAGAAGATCCCTGCTCAAAAAATCCATGTTAAAAGTTAATTCACATCATCCTGCAATTGATATAATACATTTAACTGTGTAATAATTTTCACAATTATGCAACTATGCAGTTACTGAATATGTGAAAATACCCACGGCCCTTCAGGTTGAACTTTTACTTTTTAACTTATTCTCTGATTAATGTAAATTAATGGGTTTCTCTACCAGAATGCAGAGTTTTGTTTCACTCAATTTATAATTCTTAGCTGTCACACTGAATTAGCATCACACAGATTGGATACGTTTACAGCCTATAACCCAGTTTTCCAGGACACTGTGTGAGATTAAAACAAATTTATTCCTGTCTATTGAACTCTGCAAAGTGGTAAAAAAAAAAGCATGCACAAATGGGAAAATACTCTCAAAAGCCCATAAACGTATGGTAATAAACTCAAACAGTGCATTTCTAAAGACTGAATGAAATTGACAGCCAGACAGACAATTTTATGGTTCAACAAAAACCCTTCTGTATAGTTCCAGTTTGATGAGCAACATTTTCAATAAAACAGTATTAAAAGTAGAGGCTCTTTTGAAGCAATAATCTCCCTCCCGAACCAATGCTCCTCTTGCATTCAAATACATGGTATTATAGGTACGTTTTTGACTGTCTCACTGTTTGGCTTTTACGTCTAGATAACACAAAGCCTGGGCTATATTTCTCCCACCTTTCTTTTAATAAGACGCTGAAGGACATATTACCTGAAGTAGGGGACTTGCAGCGGTCCTCTGATGTGGCTGAGCCCTCGTTGATGTCGCACAGACCTGCAGCAGAGATCAGAAAATTCAATACAAGCCAAAAGAACCACTGGCGAGTTACATCTGAGAGTATAACACTACCCTTTTTCCACTTTATCATACACTCCCACGTCTCAGATATCAGCTGGGATTGCTGTATGTTTTGGGAGATTGGACTGGACCTTAGACAGCTGTGAGAGACTCGTGATTGGTCGGGCGGGACCTCGATACCGCGGCTCCACCGCCCGATCACTACTGCACAGAGTCTGGCTCCATATGAAGTCACCAGCGCAAGATGTAATTTTGGATGGATATTTTGGTTTCAGTTTTGTACAGTGGGAGGAAGTCAGGCCCCCAGGAAGAGCGCTGAGATTTGAAGCCAATTTGACATAGTGGGCAAACAGTGGTATTACAACTTCTGTGTCTGTCACGTGACGCCATTGGGCACAAAATACTTTCCCCCATAGACTTTCATTGGGAAAGAGACGTCTGTAAATCCATGGATAAATGACTCGTTTCACTATCAGAATTTCATCCATTTGGTCCGATAACATTTTGAAAGTCCAGAAGAGTCGCACGATTAAATAATTTAATCCCCATTCAAGTTAGCCGGAGCGCTAAACAGGAAGTAGCCGGCTCGGTCAGTGGACGTCTCTAGTGCACCTGCTCTATGAGCCCAACAGTGCGGAAGCAGTGCTGTTCATCTGGGGATTTTTAGAGGAGACATTGTTTTGGCTTTTTTGGCTTCATGTGCCACTCAGAAACTTTCATAGGAATGAAGAGGGCCCCGCCTCGAACACTGAATCCAGTTCTCTTTATACACCAATGGAGGAAGTAGAGATGCACCCTCCATCTTTATATACAGTCTTCGGACTGGACCATAAATACAAATGGATGATTTAATATTCTCTTAATTTGACACATAATCTGACAGTCTAGCCCATCAGAAACGCTGCTCATATTTCAAACATAATGAAGATTTTGTGCATCTTTAATGTTTCTTCATCCAGTTCTAATTCCTCCCTTTGCCGCATGCATGCATGTTTGTGTATGTGTGTGTGACATTGTCCTGTGAGGCAGAAAGCCAAGCAGACAGCAGTCTCTGTTGGCAGAGAAACACAGCTGGACGCCTGATTACTGCTCACACTCGCCAAGCTCTGACAGGTGCCAGCCCACTGCTCACCAGTCAGTGACACCAGCTGCTCTGTGTGTATTTACATGTGCATGTGCTTGTGTATATGTGAGCGTTTGTACATTTGTGTGTGTGTGTATGTGTGTGTGTGTGTGTGTGTGTGTGTGTGTGTATGTGAGGACATTGGTTTGCATGTGTGCCTGCATGCATAGCTTATCTGTGCATAAACAATCACAAACATCAAAAGTAAATCCCTCAGCATCCACGGTTTACTAATTCATCCATCAAACTTTAGCTTAAGTATGGGCAGTGCATCGTCATGACACTGCGGCATCCTCTACGTAGCTGCACTGCCATCATCTGACACAGGGTGGCAGTGTGTCCATACGGAAAGCATCTTATTAGCTATCAGTGGTACTATGAGGCTGCAGTGGCAATGTGTGTAAAAGGGATGGGCTGTGTGTGTGAGTGTGTGTACGTGTGTGTGTGTGAATGAGAAGTAGAGAGAGGAAGATGGACAGAGAAAGAGTTAGCAGTCAAAGTGCTTTGCTGTGTATCAGCCTTGTGTACTCAGGCTGGACGGCATCATTTTAGATGCAAAGTGTGTTGTTCTACGACATTATTCATTCTCATATTTGGATCAGTTTACAGATCAGATCAGTTCAGAGACGTTTGGACCCGTGGGGTTACTGGAAACCCATCATAATGTTCACTGAAAGACTGATCATAATTCTAACCCAGACCTTCACTGAAAATAAACCTTGAATACAAAATATGATTTTGTTTCTCAGTGCATTCGAGTTATTCTGCCAAATATCCCTAAGCCTGCTGTGTGTTTAGGCTCCACTCACACTGGAGTTTAATATGGTTGTTGGTCTCCAAAAAGTTGACAAGTGGTATTTTATGATTTGCTTTTTTCCTCATTACCTCCAGAGGGCTGTCGTGTCTTTCTTGGCGAGCGGGGCTGTCTCTGGTAGGGGTCATTGGAGCCGTAAAGCTCGACCGTCCCCAAGTTGAGCACTACCGTCTTCTGGACATAATCCACCACCGCCAGACCGTTACTGTTTCCAAACACCACACTGGGAAGGGGTTGACAGGATCAGGGAGGAAGTAGAAGAAGCATGGGGGGGGGGGGATATGTCAGAGGAAGATGAAAAGCCAGAGAGAAAAGGAAAGATGGGTTGTAGAAACATGGTCATGAGATCTGATTTAGTTTTTGGAGCTAAAAACACTGTAGTCAGAGCACAAAAACAGCTGGAATCTCCAAATGTTCCTGACAGTCATAACTTGTGTTGACAGGTCTGGTTGCCACGGTAGCCGTGAGCAGTTGCTGCTTGAGCTGCAAAATTGTATGCATGTCCACTTTGCATATTTTGTTTTTGTGAGATGGTCTTTATAGATTTTAGTCAACTTCAGATTGTACAGCTTGATAGGGATAACTAGGTTGGCACTTGAAAAAAATGAAGCCAACTTGGAAACTGGAGTCCTTCGAATGGCCACTTGAGGCCACTTTACAGCAAAAATAAACATGTTTACAGCCTGGTACAAAAAAAGGTTTTGGTCTCTATAGCTAATCTCCCCGTTCATGACAACTGTCCGGGGAGGAATTTCTATACAACTCACCTGTTTAAATTATATTAAGGCTTATGCATAAGTAAGGGCATGGCCGCTTTGAGTGACAGGTGGGTGCCGCCACTAGAGGCGAGCATAGACTGTACGCTCCATCCACGCTCCACCTCTTTGGCAATCTTTGGATTAGTCGAGTTTCATTTTCACTCTTCAGAAAACTATGGGTGACGTCACGGAGACTACGTCCATATTTGATACAGTCTATAGTTCTAGTCTTGACTACGATGATCCTGTTTGTATACTTACAGGCCGTAGGAGGAATTGAGGGCCAGACTTGTGATCTGCTGTGGAGGCTCTCCGCTCACCCATACTAACTGGACCACCAAATCTACCTGGTAACCTGCAGACTGCTTCAGAGGAGTACTGCGAACTCTGGAGAGAAGAAGACGGAGTGGAATGGGAGGAGTAGAGACAGTGAGGAGCAAGAAAATGAAAGGGAGAGAGAGACATAAAAAAAAAAGGATTCATAAAGAGAATGGCAAGTGGTGCAGCTGCAGCTCTGAAGCCGTTGTGTGTTGAGGGTCTGGCATGAGTGGCTGCAAGGGGATGATGGGGAGGCCTTGGCTAAGAATGCTTCAGGCGCTGACTAAGTCTGTGCAAGAGTGCTTGAGGCAAAAGGCAAGACTCTTGTGTGCATGAGTGTGTATGAGAATGTGTGCAAGTGCTCCTGGTGCTTTTGAGAGTTTATGTAATCGGTATGGGTGTGTGTGTGTGTGTGAGTGAGTGTGCAGGCGTGGATGTTTCATACTTGAGGCAGGGCATGTTGCCTCCGTCAGAGTTGTTGCTGCTGGTGGAGGGGTGTGAAGGTGGGCCGCTCGTCTGAGGGGAGGCACCGGGGGTGGGAATCGCCGATGTCTGCTCTCCTCCTCCACCCCCGCCATCTGGAGACTCTATGTCGTTCAGCTCGTACTGCATTCGCACCTCTAGTAACTGTATAAGACAACACACACACACACACACACAAACAGGTGCAAGAGTTAGTGCAAGAGATATTAGCAGATTTATAAAAGAAGAGAACATCGACTAAAATTATGGATACACCAATCCCATTAAATCCAGGGCTCTGTCTCCTAGGAAACGTAACAAGCCTGAAACTAAGTCAGAGTTCCAGAAAATCCATTGATATATAGCTCTTGCTGTTTCCAGAAAGTGTATTGCATTAACTTGGAAGTTGGATTCTCTCCTCTCTATATCAAAATGGATATCGTGGTAAATGGACCTATATATCGCTTTTGTAGTCTTAGCGACCACTGCACGGAGCACTACAGAGTCACAGTCAGCATTCACACCATTCATACACTGGTGGCACTCAACGGTGTGTGAGTGTGTGTGAATGTTCCTGGTGAGCACCAGGAACATTCACACACACTCACACACCGTTGGCTATGTCATCGGGAGCAACTTGGGGTTCAGCATCTTACCCAAGGACACTTCGACATGTATACTGCAGGGGCCGGGGATCGAACCAGCGACCTTCTGGTTAGTGGCTGTAGCGGTTAGCTACCTCCTGATCCCACCCCAATATCAGAAATGACTAACTGTATCCCCTTAGAAAAAATCCTGTAGGTCCTGAAAAACCCATGTATTATTAAAGATCTGGTAGTCTTTTATTGAATACATGGAAACCGCAGAATCACTGTAACCTTTGAACTGACTCCAATGTAGACCAATACTGATATCCAGTTTTTAAAAAATGTAATTATCATTTCTATCCTTGTTATTATAATTTATTATTTATTTATGTATTTATGTTGTTATTTTTACCTATTTGGTTTTTCTTTCCTGTGTATTATATTACTGATGGGAATAAGTTGTACTGTTTTTGCATCATATTTGAAAACTTTAAAATAAAATATAATAAAACAAAACAAAGAGGAGAACATCAATATCATGATAAAGGCAGTAAACAACAGTGCACAGTAAACAACAATTCTTCATGAATTCCTCTGAGGATCTGAGGATGGGAAAAGTCATATGACCCTGAGTGACATCCACAGACTCACTTTGATTATAGAGATTTGTTTGACGTGTCTGTGTGTGCTTGTGTGTGTGTGTGTGTGTGTGTGTAGGCAGATTGAGAGTCACAGAGGTCCTCCAATACTGAAATATTCCATTCCTTCTAAGTCTTCCTTCAGGCTACTTCTCTGCAACCTCCGCCTTCGCACAGTCACAGTCACATGCACGCACATGCACACGCATACGTACACACACACACACACACACACACACACACACGCACGCACGCACGCACACACGCACATACACACACACACACACACACACACACACACACACGCACGCATGCATGCACGTGCACACGCACACACACTGACCTCATCCAGGAGATGCGGTCTTGCCAGAACTCATACATTATGTAACACGACTTCCCCGGGAGCTTCTGAACGGACACACTGACAGCAGGACGCAGAAGAAAAGTAGAGTGGGGCAAGGAGAGAGAGTTTGCACTCAGCAAGGATAAATGACATGTAAAAGTAGGGCTGCCCCCGAATATTCGACCAGATTT
This sequence comes from Heterobranchus longifilis, assembly GCA_028570985.1. Classification (NCBI taxonomy): domain Eukaryota; kingdom Metazoa; phylum Chordata; class Actinopteri; order Siluriformes; family Clariidae; genus Heterobranchus; species Heterobranchus longifilis. Next base: position 8,921 of record JAOVVB010082657.1, read on the forward strand.
TCATTGGTCGATTCTTGTCTTGTCAAAATTAGGTCAAAACCTTGCTGGACCGTGTGGGAAATGCTAGAGGGCTTTTAATTAACTTTTAATAATAACAGGAAGTCACTCAGACAGGCATTTGTGGCCGGTCCCTGTGCTTAACTATGTCAGGAAATCCAATGTGTGGGATCATTTTGAAAGAGTGACGGATAATCCCAACAAAGTGACATGCAGGCAAACATTCGCCTGTCATTCGACTTGACTTGACTTATCATCTAAAACATGCAAGTACCAGGCGAGTAAATGTTCAGTCTCCTTGCTGTTTTTTCCAACACATTCTGAATCATTATCGCATTAACAGGCAGCTCGCTTCATGCGTGTGCTTGTAAATTAAATGTATATTTAAATATTATCATATAATAATATCATAAACGACTCATCGACTAATGGCTTGACTATTGGTCGACCAGGAAAATCTTTATTCGGGGGCAGCGCTATGAAAAAGGTTGAATCTTCTGAGAGATGTCAGTTAGAACCAGTGGTGGACTGGACTCAGTACATTTACTCAAGTACTGTACTTACGTACAAATTTGAGGTAGTTGTACTTTACTTGACTTTTTCCATTTTATGCAACTTTATACTTCTACTTCACTACATCTCAGAGGTAAATATTGTACTTTTTACTCCACATTTATCTGACAGCTTTAGTTACTTTTCAGATTACAGTTTTTCAACTGGAGAACAGGAGGAAGAAGTGTTCCTTTATGTATTGAGAAAATTAGCTAAATAAACAATTTAAAAACCCTCTTCGTCACAAAGCTGAAAACAGGGCTGTTTTTCTGACATCATGAAAAGTTCTCACAGGACAGCGATGCTACAAACTTATGATGATCTTATAGAATATGATGCATTGCTGTAGATGAAACTACCCAACATAATATAAAGGAGTTAAAATGAGCACAGCATTAAACATCTACAGCAGTAAAATACATCACACACATTAATGCAGCAGTAATAATAATCCATATAAAACACTGACAGGGAACATTTTACTGCACTATTACCTTTCATACATTTTGCTGATGACACTTACATACTTTTACTTTTACTTTATGTGGTACTTTTACTGAAGTAAAGGATCTGAATACTTTCACCACTGGTTAGTACTAGGCAGGGAGCAAAGCTTCTTGCAGGACAGCAGATGGCATTAAAAGACAATTAGCTCTAATTTCCACAATATGTTAGCGTCACTTTATGAAAATATTAAATTGTTATTAAAACAACTGAATTAATTTCCAATCAAGCTGCTCACAGTTTGGGGTCTCATAAAAGCTGCTATAATATCTAAGCATGATTGATGATAGAATTCATTAACTACTTTTCCATCCTTTCCCCTCAGTTTACTCGAGCATCAGTTTTTGGCACAGTTGTTTTTTCAATTCCAACCCCCTGATTCAACGATATTCCAAAAGCTCCCTCAAGCAGCAGCAGCAGAGCCTGACACAATGTTTAAAAGACATATTGCTTTGCCTGAAAACAAGAAAGACACTCACTGCAGGTTGTCAGAGTGGACTGCGGTGGCATCGATGTAGCTCTTCAGAACTTTCTGGAAGTTGTCAAGATTGTCATCGGTCACTGACATCTGCCTCTGAACCAGCAGGATGTTCTGTCGGCAGCGAGACGAGAGACAGAGAGGGGGAAATGAGATGACACAGTGTGTGTGTGTGTGTGTGTGTGTGTGTGTGAGTCTCACACCCCCCCTGAGATTAAGCGTGTGTGTAGATATAGTCAAGGTGGATACTTTTGAAGCACTTTGATGAGGAACTGAGAGTTCACATTTATCACTAACAACAGATGAGATATAAATAAACAGATGTTACATCACTGTGTCGGTATTGCAGTTTTATTTGCAATTTCCTAGACAATCTACTGTGTATTTACACACACATGTTTTCAGTACAACACAGTAACTATGTTCATGCCATCTTCAGTTATAGTAATTGTGTCTGATACCACTGTGAGCATACGGGTACTGAGAATAACCTGATTTGTTTGTTTCCCCATTGCATTTGTGTCCATGGTCTATGATCGATGGACACTGTGGACACTTGTAAAAAGCAGCAGTGTATTTTATGTATTTGGCTTGATTTCTGTATTCCATGTCTGCTGTTGCCTTGTATTATACCTGCTGTTTTGATTGTAAAGTACTTTGTGACGTCTGTCTTGAGAGGTGCTATACAAATAAACATAATGTTATTATCATTTACAATATGCTACAAATGAAAATGCCAAGGACTCTCGTATAGTAATACTAGTGTTTTATACTTAGCACATCAGTGTGCAGTTGGAAAGAGCTAGGCTATTTATTTTGTGTTTGTGTTTGAATGCAAAAATACTATTTTTTTTAGAAGAGTTTATATAGTTTTGAATCAAGTGTTTGCTTTTACAAGAGATGTAAGAATGTGTGAATGTGTTTTTGGTATTTGTGTCTAGGTTTTTGTTTTGACAAAGGGACCCTGGTTTCAGAAATTGTGTTTTAGCAATAGTAAAAAAAAAAAAAAAACCTTGTTTTGTTTGTCATTGTGTCTGAAAGCATGAGTGGAAAGAGCTGCACAAAGTAAGATGGAGGCACAAACTCTAAAGTTGTGAAATTCAAGGACTTTTAGTAAATTGTAAGCTATGAAAACACAGCACTATAAAAACTGTGTTGCCATGGCACCTCGTCAGTGTCATCAGAGTTGGTCACTTCCTTCATGTAATATACTGACGACAGCAGCTGGTAGACTTTTCCCTCTCAATTAAATGTGAGCCTACAGTAAGTCCGTGCTTGTTGTTTTTCACACTTTGTTCCTTGAAGTTCGCTGGTGACGACAGCAGCTTATCAACTAAATGTACAATGTTTCAGAAAACACTCGCTTTCCATATCAATCCATGGACCTCCTGACACAGGAAAGGAAACGACACTTTGAAATAATACAGTTATTTTTTCCCTTTATCGATTGGTGTGCCCAGCTAACGAGCAACATCCCAGCGACTGGCAGTGATTCAGCGTCGTCCTCTGGGGGAAACTGGGCTTGAACTCAGGTCCTGGTGCACCGCGTCAATCTGCTGCCCTCTCTACTTTCTCAACAATTCAATGCAAAAGTGAGTCATCACCGCAACCAGTATAAATTTAAACTTGCCTCGTGGCTTATCGTTCGGAAGTTTCCACAGACTTGGATCTGCCTTAAAAAGGTTGGTTCACCTTTATTACAGAAATATTTTTTGTTTGTATGTGCCATTTAGTTTTGAGATATCAATACAATGGAGGAGGATAGAATTTAACGGGGACATATGCTCATTTTCAGGTTCATACTTCGTATTTTGGGTTTCTACCAGAACATGTTTACATGCTTTAATGTCCAAAAAACACATTATTTTTCTCATACTGTCTGAATATACCTGTGTTCACCCTCTGTCTCTTTAACGTATCCGTAAGCTTTGAGAGAACGTGCAGAAATACGGACGAAATGAACACAGAGTACGGACAGAAGGCTCCGTCCTCTGCACCGTCACTGCACCCAGTTGTCACGAGGAAAGTCAAGAGTGCTTTTATTTCAATATTATTTGCTTTTTACTTGTTTTTTTTATTGTGGAAGGCTTATTCTAAACCCCGAAAAGAAACAGAAAAAGAGAAACATAGCTCACTCTACAATTTTCAGTATGGAAACGTCAAAACAGACATTCACTTTACTATTGCTGTTATAAAATACCTCTCTCACCTGTCTGTGGGTGTTTTCGCACCATTTCGACCTCTCAAGTGCATCATGAATCAGTCATTTCTTTTGTCCATGTGTGAACACGTCAACTACATTCAGACCTTTTTATTTTTTTTATTTACTCTATCCTGTTTCAAGGTGAGCATTTTGAACACAAACTGGCACTTTTCTGCTTCATGTTGAACATCCTTTCACCCTGAGGCTTGTCATGTATTGATTTTCATGGCTGGAATGAGCTAGACTGAGTACAATTGTGCCCAAAAAAACCAGACATCTGCTGATACAGGAGGTTACGGTATCATTTGGTTTGAAAAAGGAAATAGATGTGCTGCTTGACATTTAGAATGGGGATAGTGAACAAAGTGGATGATTAAAATGCATTTTCTAGAGAGAATAATTGCTGAGTGCAGCTGAAAAAGAGTGTAAATGATATCTTGTCAGCTTTTTGGAACATGCTGTAACTACTGGAGGTGTGCACAATCAGAAAGAGCAAAGAGAGGAGGAACAGGGGGTGTTAACGGAGTCAAATCACAAGTTAAATATGTAGTTAGAGGGGGATTATGCTAGCTATGGTGAAATGTTTTGAATAAAATAGTGTCAGAGTGGCACTGACTCAACTATGATTGCCCACTCCTTGTGTAGATATATGCAGAATTAATGTTAAATGAAAAAGAGCTAAGTGTGGTTCCTTTTAAAAGAAGTACGTATCTGCTAAAGTGAGTCCTTTCTTCATTTGTACTTTGCACAGTGAGGAGCAATCATTGTAATCAAGCCACTCTCTCTCTCTCTCTCTCTCTCTCTCTCTCTCTATATATATATATATATATATATATATATATATATGTCTGATAAAGAGAGAGTTGTTCTGTATAATAACTCTGCTGAGTTCGACCTTGAGTGTTGATTGCTGTAAAATGCTTATATTTATCTTTTTTATGTTTCTTCG
>JAOVVB010082665.1:0-13603 GCA_028570985.1 Heterobranchus longifilis
TTACTGGATGTAACCCCGGTTCTATGAGTCTGTACAGAGCTCTCTGCATACAGAAACAACAGAGCTTGCTATGCGTACGGGACACACAGTCACTTTTTTCGGGCATAAATTGGCCTTTGAAATGGTCACTTCACTTGCATTTGGGACGCAATCGGGTACGAGGTATTACCTGCAATCCAGCACAAATACACAGAGGCAAACTTTACCATTAGGCAAAGGTAGGCCTTGAGGCCTTGGGCCCCAAACCACCAAGGGCCTCAAAAGGCCTCATAAATGCATGGTTAAGAAAGTTTTTCTTTTACGTTTTGCTAATTAATTATGTCTTTCTAAAAATCCATGTGCTAAAATGGCATCACAACACTTAATTCATGAATAACTGAACAATAACATTGTTAAACTGAATATGTTTTGTCTGTTTATTTTACAGATGCAGTTCCAGACGTCATTGCTGTGTGAAGACCACTGAGGAGAAGAGTTACAAGTAGGACTTTCTTAAAATAAATAAGGATTGAAAAAAGGGGGAGAACAACCGGAGGGCACCATTCCTTTTTTTTCTCTTCTCCCCATTTTTCTGCCTGTATGGACGCCCGACCGAGCCGGAGGCAACACGGGGGCTCCAACCTGCGACCCTCGTGTTGGTAGGCAGGGAATCTACCACTGCTGCCCCAGGGCACCATTCCTGTGTTCGCCCTGAGCCCCAAAATTACTAAATCCGCCACTGCAAATACATTCCATCTGCATCTAAATACATGACAGTAGGTCTGAACAAATCATTTAGGATTCTACATAGCTGTGTGTCTGTTTGTCAGTAAGTGTGCGCACGCTTGGAGCAAAGGGAATGAAGGGGCTAAGCGAAGCTAACAGATTGCCTCGTTTGCCTTTTTGAACTGCCCAGCACGTTTGGAGAACAGGAGGGGAACAACAAAAGGTGTTAATGGCTTTATGGAGGCCCCATGCTGACAGATAGGCCATTATCTTCCTGATTCACTGCAGAATGGATAATAGCTCTGATCAGTTGCCCTCTTTATCTCTAGGGCCAAAGACCTGAAAGCTGGGTTAACATATCACTTCAGCCATAAAACCGCTTACAGTAAATATTGTCAGTATATAACCAACATCAGTGGTTATACGTTGCATTTAAAAAATAATATATCTATCAATTAAAATAGAAAACATTATTTGTGTTATTTTGTCAAAAAAATAAATTGTTTTCAGCATAAATGTACTCACTTAAATTACAGTTTTTCTTGATTACTAATATGCCCTTAATGAAACTAGGATCCACTTGATCTTCATCACATTCTTAGCACAAGTCTCCTCTTGCAAATGTATTAAGACTTTTTCATTGGTTTCACACATTTGTCACGCCCTTTTTCAAAACTGAACACAGATATCCAAAACTCTATTGGATTAACTGTGTTCAAAAAAGGAACATGTCTATTCACAGCTGATAGAAATTACTTGCATAATTAGGAATCTCTAATGAACGTGTGTGAAATTTCTTTGCAAAACTCTTCAGTCAGCAATCACGATGGATGAATGGATGAAATGTGAAGTTCTGAGTATTTCAACTCTCTATTTTTTTTTTATATATTTCAACCCATAAATTTCCTTTGGTTGCTTTTATGTTTCACCTATTTATATTTACAGAATTCAGCATTTCTGAACTTGAAAAGTATGTAAATAATACTAGGTCAAAACCTGTATGGCTGTTTGCAGTCTGGACAAAAATAATGACATGGAAAAATGTGATGCAGTACAGTACAGTAAAAACTTTAGTTTGAGCTTGGGTGAAATTCTTTATTGGTTCTTTCATGAAGAAAGTATGCAGAACAAAAGTCTAATGAATTTGTCCAGGTGCTTACTGTCGGTCCACATGTCAGTGGCAGTTCATGGGCACGGAAATACCTGCAAGAATAAGATGAAAAAAAGGTCTCTCTTTTCTTGTAATATATATATGTGTGTGTGTGTGTGTGTGTGTGTGTGTGTGTGGGGGTGTCTGCGTGTGCGTGTGTGTGTGTGCTGTGTCGGCACTGGGGTAAAGTCTGGATTCAATGCAGTTTCATTCCTGGACTCCTGGTTAGGGAAAAAACTCTCTGGGCTGTTTGTATTTGCACAATCGTCCCGACGGTGCTTCTCCAAATAGCGTCAGGAGTGAACCCATTTCACACCTAAACAAAAATATTGTGAACATTATTTTTTGTAGATCTTTACCATCATTCACCGAGAGAACAGAGCTGGCCTGCCTTATTGCACAATCCAAATCTTCAAAACTCCATTGTGTAATTATTGATTGAACAAATATATTAATTTGACCACAATTGTGTTGTTTGATGGAAATAATTGCCATAGTTGCATGTGTTTAATGTTTCATGAGTGTCAGAGCACAATGCTCTAACACTTTCAGTTTAGACCAGTGTTTGAACTGTTTTGAAAATATAACTTCTGAATGGACAAATGTCTTCAAGCAAATGAGGAAAACTGTATTTGACTGTTTTTAAGCAGCTAGCCAGTTGTTATCATTTGCCTATAAAATATTAGAAATATTGATGGCAGTCACAACCCTGATTTCTTGAATAAACATTATACAGTGAACAAGTACATACATGTATGTGTGTGTTAACTGTGTAAATTAAATCCACGTGTTTGGCATTTTTTGTTCCAATACATAAGTCATGTTGTTTTACTGCAATGCAAACTTTGTGTGTGTGTGTGTGTGTGTGTGCGCGTGCGCTCGCATGTGTGTGGGTGTGTGTGTGTGTGTGTGTGAAGTGTTATTTGTCATTCCTTTGTCAGATGTGTGTTTGTGTTACGTTTGCCTGCCTGATTAGCTTTGTGTGTGTGTGTCCGTGCGTGTGTGCATGTGTGTGTAGGTGTGTTTGTCTGCGTGTTTGCATGTGAATGTGTGTGCATGAGGGAGGGGTAGGGCACTGTTGTAAACTTATCAGCTGGTGATGACTTTCCACACAGCTCTAAGACAACTTAAGCCCTCTCTAATTACAGCACATCTGTTGCAGCAGAGAGGTATTCTTGTCATGTGGTTTAACAAATACTTTCGCATTCAGAGGAGTACATACCTAATGAGCCTCACAGCCCAGGGCAACTCACGTCTCCCCACTAAGATCAAAAAACCTAACCTCCATGCAGCACACGCACAGACACACAGACACAGACACACACACACACCTACACATGAAAAAAACACACGACCACAGAGGAACACTGACACACACAAAGTCGAAAGACACAATATACAGCCACGGAAATGCACTGACACCACCAAACACACACACACACACACACTCACACACACACACACTCACACACACACAGAGGCACAAACACATACAAACAACCTGTTTTTCAAAAAGCGACAAGAACAAATGATTCAAATGAAAGGAGCCAAACTAAGAGCGGGTACGTGTTTACACTCTCTGACAACATTCTGAAGGTGTTATCAAGGTGGAAATCAAACAACCCGTCTGCTATAATTATTACCTGCCCTAAATAAAGAGAAGTTGTCTTTGCAACCTAGGGGATGAAATAGGTTGAAGAAAATAACATCAAGAAGCAGATGAAGAATACACCCACAAGGATATCTGGCAGTCAGTGTAAATGTGCTAAGGTTGCGCTATAATAACCCAGTAAGCTGGCTGTAATGATTGTTGGGGAGACAGGGGATAAAGTGCTTGTCTCAGACTCACTCACAACAGGTGTAGCATGGGCTCCCTACTGACCAATCACACTGCCACTAAGACTGGGGGGTGGAGGCAGTTTTGACTCCATTACGTCATTGGATGGAAAGCCATGATATAGCAGCCTACAAATAGTCAGTCAGGAGCACATCTGCACATGGGCCTAATAGAAGATAATGAGACACCATCGCCACTAAGACAACATGGCACATATACAGAAAGAAAACTGAGCCCAGCTCATCTCCTCAAATGGGAAACTAGTGCCTTTTATCAAACAAATTGTCCAAAAAAGCCTCAAATTGTTTTCCTTGCAATGTTTATCTTAAGGCTTTAGTCAATCGCTGCTGCTGAATCTGGAGTTGGGCATGACATGGGTTTAGCATATGGTTCACTGCAATGCTGAGGCTTAACTCCAGCTTGTGGTTTCTGACTGTCAACCTCCTTGGCTTAGTTTCCATTTTCCAGAGACATTCCAAATGTCATTATGAGATATATTGCAAAAAAAAAGTAAAACACAATCTCTTGAACACATGCACAATCTCACACACCAACACACAATCGCACACGTACAGGCACGCATCCTCGCCCATAAGCACACACGTGTTTCCTGTCTGTATCCGCCTTAACACCATGTGTCTTCCGTGCAGCTAGTCTTCCTCCTCCTTTGACAGCCAATTGCCACACTAATATGGCTGCACCCCCTAAAGATACAATATACGCTTATTGGCGAGCCACTCTATTAGTGACAAAAGGTCACACTGTGAAAATATTAAACTTATGAAGGACCCGCACTCTCTCCGCACCCAAATATGCGGAGAAAGCACAAAAAAGGTGTTGTGTCCTCTGTGTATGATTATATCTTCTTCCTTCATCCTTCAAGCAGTGACCCAAGGGCCACTATTTTATTGGTCTCAGATGCTGGCTGCCTCACAATGTACAAAAGAGCCCGTTATTCCAGACCAATATTAAAGCTGGCCTTCGCATGCAGCATTATCCACATGACACGCACATACACAAGCACACACATACACACGTAATATGTAGACAGAAAACTATGTGTTGTGTGTGCCTGTGTTTTAGGTGCGGATGCCTGTAAGCAGCCTGGATAGTTATAGGGAGAGCTGTGGCCTCTTTATCCTGTCAGAGGTTATGACATGCTGACAGAGAAACTGCTGTGTCCACCTCCTGTGTTCAAAACCATTATAGTTGCCATGAAAGAGTGCTTTCAATCTAATCAAGTGTCTGTGTGAGTACAGGGAGGCGTACAGTACCGTCACATGTTGAATGCATTAGCCAAGCATCAATGAGTGGGTGAGGAGGTTGGGAAGGATGTGAGAGTGTTGATGCTTATAGTGTGAAAACTGAGTGTATATCTGCATATCTGTGCATGAGTGAGTGTCCATGTGTGTGTGTGTGTGTGTGTGGTACACACTCTTGACAATCACATATAGTGCATGTGCCTGCATGTGTGACCCCGTTACATGTGTGCCTGTGTGGATATGTGTTTGTTTGTGTGTGAGCATTTTGCTCCAGCAGCAACGTGAGTGTGGAGTTACAGCTATCAAATACTTTTAAAAGCTTGATTTCCCTGGGGAAATGACAGAGGTCATCTCATCGGCGAGGGATGAAAACAACATTTGCATCCAATTGGTCACACCCACGACATTAAAGTTTTAGCCAGACAAAAACATGTCAAAGAAATTTACATCGCTGCGCTGACAGCCCTACAGACTCGCGGACACAGCCCATTGCCACTTCCAATTATTAAGGCTACTTTTATTGGGTGTGAACTCTATATTCCCCATTACCAATAAAAACATAACAGGGAGGGGATATTTTTTCTTTGTCACAGGCATTATCACCCTCTCCATCCGTTGAGTGTGTATCAAGCTGCCAATCAGAATTAGGGAGTGGGCTAGCAGACGTGAGATGATTCGCCTGGCTCAGCCCCCATGCATGGATTTAAATAATAAAAGAGAGATTTCTCTCAAGGCCCTGAGCGCCGTGCCAATAAGAGAGCGGGGAAAATGGGAAAATGGCCGTGTGCAATGAGAAATAACTGCAAATTGAGGGTATAATGAACATGTTTAATATTTCATTTCTCTGGATGGAAATATCTATAGTGGGCAGCTTTTTTTCTTTTGCTCACCATTTGGTGGAATTAGGCTCTTTTTTGGCCTCAGAAACATAAAAGAATTTCAACCAGCTGCTGATGCTGAGAGAAAGGAGTGCCTGGTGGAATAGAAAGTAATAATTTACAATTACACAACACACAATCCCTTCATTGCGAGCTGTCTTTCGATCTCATCTACAGCAGATCAAGAGCTCGTATGAATGTTGGCCCGATGATAAGAGATTTCCCCCTTCTCTGTGATTGGTTCAAAGATATTCTCTATATGGTGCAGTGCAGTAATCACCACCATTTTTGCAATACTTAATGGCACATATTACCCATTACCCCTTCAAAGTAAAGCTCTTCCTATTACCTTTACTGTTCAGTCTGTGCCTGGCATATATCATTTCTGAATACACATCACATTTTTCTTATTAGATATTCCACACAGTATGTGACTTTATAGTCTAAGACTTTAATAGCAACAACTCATGAGAGGTTTTATAAGAATGATATAGGTTCCATGTATCCTTTAGCTAAAGGAAACCTATTAATATGTGCTCAAGTGCATTTTGTCTGCGTTTTATAGAACCAAAATTGCATGAAATCTTCTTTTTGACATTACAATACTGGAAGCTCTCGTGTTTTATTTCTCATATGCCCGAGAGCGCTACTTTTTTTTGTTTTAAAAGTTTCAAGTACAGAGACTTTTCCATCTGCCGAAAATCAGAGTAAATGGCCACAAATATGTATCCTAAGTGAAAACAGGTTGGTTGGGTTGTTTATCTTGCCTTTCGTTCACTTCTTATTTTGACTGGGAGACTTCAGCCAGTGCCAGGACTGGCTAGACATTTCAAGGGATTTAGCCAGCCAGTCCACATTATTTACTCCCATGAATAAATACACTTGATAGCTTTCTCTTTTTTACATGAATGTACATACTGCTCCGTTAAATCCACCTCTCCAAAAACACTTTTAATGGAAGGCAGAAATACATTTTTTGGCGTTGTGTAATGGATGAAGCAACTGTGATTAAAAATTAAAACTACAGGAGATCCTTTATTTACCATACTCATATTATTAGGACTATTTGGACATAACAGAGTTGCTTATTAAGGGTGAGCATAGTTGAGACACAAATACATTAGATTACAATATCAAGAAAACAAAACAAGAATGTCCACCAAACAAATACAGCAAACTCTCAAAGTATGACTGGGAAAAAAAAATGCAAAGAATGTGTTCTCCCCCCCCCCCCCTTTATTTTTATTTTTATATATTTTATCAATAAACTTAATGTCCAACATGAATATTAAACTTACTGTGCCAGTGTTCACTAAACACCTTGATCAAGTCAATCAAATCAAACAGAAATGAAATATTCAAATCACAAATCACAGTGTCTTTAAAACCTAATGCATTTAAATGTAAATCTGTTATCTGGTTTCCTGCAGAGTTGTCCAGTTTATTGGGATTTAAAAAAAAAATCCTAAACCTCTATAGCATCATGGGAGGCAACACGTTTGTCAATAATGCATATGTCTGAGTTGTAGCTCTCCCAGCTACTTTTTGAATCTGCCCAATTGCTGCTTTAACACCATGGTAATGAAGTCATCAGAATAGAGGTACCAGCAACATTAATTGCCTTACATGAATAATAATTATGATCGTGGTAATGATGATGTCTGTCTGTTGTGAGCAAGCATGGATTAGCATTACTTGGTATTAAGGTATTGCGTTCATTAGACTTGCTGAATAGATGCATTAGGCTTTATGTTTTTGCTATAAATCAGCTTCAAAGGAAAACTCTCAGACTGCATTTGGTGGAATGAGGTCAAGATGCACACCATTAATTCAACAGCTTCCAACACACAGACTAGAACGGAGCGACCAATGGGCCCGAGCAGTTAAAAATTCATTTTAGCTTGTCCTGAATTTGTGTACTGGTGATTACTGACTTACTTTTTTTTTTTTCTTTACTTTTAATCTGCCGTCGAGTCATAAATTATTCATCTCAGCATTTCAAATATTAAACGCATGTATTAATTTCATTTATCATCTGCAAAAACAAGAGGCAAAAACAAAACTGCAAACTATCACAAATCTTCAGTTGTGCTCGAGTCTCAGGAGAAGACAATAGACTTTATACTATTAATTTTAAGTTCTTATGCAAGCATTTATGAGATGAATACAGTAAGATTAAAACCATGCCCTTTCATTTGGAATTGATTTAGCATAATAGTTGTAATTAGTGAGATGAAAAGACAATATTATATGGAAAAGTTAAGAGCACTCTTGTCTTGTGAGTTTGTGTCACAGAACCTCCTGGAAAACAATATTTCCTGATATTTCTACAGTTGTCTGATATGTATTATGTTTGCTTAGAAAGGTACAGGGATATCAGTTAAGGGCCAGGGATATCCTTTGCCTTTCAATCTGATCCAAAATCTGCCAAGTTAGGGAGGAGTCAGGTGTCAGCCCACACTGTGGAGATCTAGGACAGAGAGCAAGGCTAATCTCTCTGCTGAGGGTTAGTTAGCAGGCTGTCATCAATGGCGTCTCAGTTGTGTGCCGATTGTTTGTGTGAGGTAGAGACACCTCCACCTCCGAGGCCCCTTCTCCTGTTGTGCTGCTCTGTGATCTTGCAGTCATGTATGTGATTGGATTTTGGCTTGACAAAAACCTGAAATTACACACCTATTGTGTTTCAGCTAAGCCCGCTTTCACTGCGATAGGGGCTGGCTCTGCACAGCTCTCTTGGCTGCCGACTTTTGGGATCCCGCCCCTTGTCCCTTCCAGGTTGTTGAAGGAAAAGGATAACAGGATTAGCATCGATTGCCATATTCGGCGAGCTGGTAAAAAAAAAAAAAAAAGAAGCCGCAACATGGGTCACTAGCTATGAGGTGAGACAGGCTCGGCCTTTACCCTGTGTGAGGAAAGATGGCACCTTGGCAGTGCAAGGTGACAAGACTTGGAAGACAGGGATAAGAGCTACACCATCTTCTAAACCACACTGTGACTGCACCATCTGTGACACTACCCCCAGTCCCCTCAGGCTATGCTTATGCTCATCACAGAGATGCTGATAACACAGGGTGTGACTAACACGCCATACAAATCTCCACATCCCAGGCACAGAGAGAAACAGAATGAAGGGGACACATTTGCACACACACAAAACACACATACACATAGACATACACTATCATAACCAGTCGTCAGGAGGCAGGTGGCTCTCAGCTCTCAGGGGCGTGTGGATGTGGGTCTATGATGAGTGGGTGGACCCAGACGGAGTAATGACAGGGTAGGACTACGTATGTCGAGCTGTATGTAATTAAATTTGAAACTGACAGTACTATCATACAAATGTGCAGAAGGGGTGAAAGGTAAGTGGGAGGGGCTGAGAGCTGTGCCAAGCTGGATCTTAAATCAGCATATTCACACGGCGGCCATGTTGCTCTGACGTCATGCTCAGGGTGGGAATCTCCCGTAAGCTAGACAGTCAGCAATGGCAAAGTGTTCCAAACAATAGACTTGTGTACCCCATCAAGTGTTAAAACTATCAAAGCGTGGACAGTTGTATAGTATGTTGAAAAAGTGAATTAAAACGTCATAGTATAGTATGTTGGGAAAAGTGAAAAAAGTAATAGTATAGTATGTTGTAAAAAGTGAAAAAGTCATAGTATAGTATGTTGAAAAGAATCCTAGTATAGTATGTCGAAAACATTTTTTAAAAAGGTCATAGTATAGTATGTCGAAAAAATTGAATAAGTCAAAGTATAGTATGTCCCAAAAAAGGGAAAAACATCATAGTATAGTATGTCGAAAAAATGGAATAAAACATAGTATAGTATTTCGAAAAAAGTGAAAAAAATTGCCAAAGTATATTCAGTTGAATAAAGTCATATTATAGTATGGTGAAAAAAGTCACAATACAGTATGTCGAAAAAAGTAATTGTATAGTATATTGAAAAAAGTGAATAAGTCAAAGTATAGTATGTCCCAAAAAAGGGAAAAACATCATAGTATCGTACGTCAAAAAAGGTCATAGTATAGTATATCAAAAAAAAAGTGAAAAAGTCATAGTATATTATGTGGAAAAAAGTCAGTGTGGTACAGTATGTCAAAAAAAGTGGGAAAAGTATGGTATGTATGGTATTGAGACCGAAGTCATAGTATAGTATGTTGAACGAAGTGAAAAAAAAGTCATAGTATAGTATGTTGAAAAAATAGAAAAAAGTAATAGTATAGTATGTCGAAAAAATTGAAAAAAAGCTCATCGTATAGTCTGTCAAAAACAAAAAAAAGTAATAGTATAGTATGTTGAAAAAGGTAATAGTATAGTATGTTGACGGAATTGAAAAAGGTCATAGTATACTCATTATTATCAGGCTGCTCCAATAAATTCATTAAGACTCTGCAGTTGATTCAGAATTCCGCAGCACGTGTCCTGACTGAAACTAGGAAAATGGATCACATTTCTCTCGTATTAGCTTCTCTGCACTGGCTCCCTACAAAATCCAGAATCCTTTTCCTCACCTACAAAACTCTTAAAAGTCTGGCATCATATCTTAAAGATTAACCCTATAATCCTACTAGAGCACTACGCTCTCAGAACGCAGGGTTACTTGTCGTTCCTAGAGTCTCCAAAAGTAGAATGGGAGCCAGAGCCTTCAGCTATCAAGCTCCTCTTCTGTGGAACCAGCTCCCAGTTTTGGTTCGAGAGGCACTGAGAGACACCGTCTCCACATTTAAGAGTAGGCTTAAGACTTTACTCTTTGACAAAGTTTACATTTAGGGCTGGCTCAGGCCTGTTTTGACCAGCTCTTAGTTATGCTGCTATAGGCCTAGACTGCCGGGGGACTTATCACGATACACTGAGCATCTCTACCTCTCTACCTCTCTCTCTCCCTCTCTCCCCCTCTTTCTGTATGCATCCGTGTCCCATAAATGCTTGTACATTACAAATTCTGAGATTGAGGGATTAATAATCGTCTCCCGGGAAATTCCTTGTTCTTTCTCGTCCTGCAGCTCCCGCCGTAGTCCTGCCTGACGTCAACTGCTACCTTGCCAGACCTCGTCCGTGGAGGCACCTAATCGTGGCTGCCTGGTGCTGCTCGCTGTGGTGCCATATGGACTTTGGTAGCCCGATTGCTGCTTTGCCTACCGCCGTGGAATTAACATCAAATGGAGGTGGAGCATGATGGTCACCACATGCAGATGGACTTGTGAGCCATGGTGGCCTGATTGCTGCTGCGCCTGCCTCCATTGGATTACTACTTCCAATATTATTACCAACACTGAATGCAGATGGAACCCAAGAGCCTGGTCTGCTCGAGATTTCTGCCTTAAATAAAAAGGCAGTTTTGTCGGTAAAATGCAGTCTTTTTTCTGTTAATGCAGTTTTTTTCTTGCCACTGTCGCATTGTAACGCTTGCTCTTGGGTGATGTGGGGACTTTGAAAATCATTGAGCCTGTTCTGTCCTGCTCTATATGATATGTTGTCCTGAGATAACTTCTGTTATGATATGACACTATGAATGAAATTTAATTTAATTGAATTGTATAGTATGTTGAAATGTTTTTTTAAAAAGGTCATAGTAAATAAGTCAAAGAAAGTCATAGTATGAACTGAACTGAACTGAACTGGTATAGTATGTGGAAAAAGCCATAGTACAGTATGTCGAAAAAAGTAATAGAATGGTATTCAGAAAAAAGTCATAGTATATTGAAAAAAGTGGAAAAAAAACATTGTATATTGTGTTGAAAAAAGTGAACTAGGTCATAGTATGGTATTTAGACAAAGGTCATAGTATAGTATGTTGAACGGAGTGAAAAAAAAAACTGAGAAAATTTAATAGTATGTTGGGGAAAAAAGGTCATAGTATAGTATGTCAAAAAAAAGTAATTGTATACTATGTCGAAAAAAAGTGAAAACAATTCATAGTGTAGTATATCGAAAAAAGTAAATAGAAACGTCATATTATAGTATGTCAAAAAGTCATCGTATAGTATGTTGAAAAAGTGAATTAAAATGTCATAGTTTAGTATGTTGAAAAAAAAACCCTGTTAAAAGTCATAGTATAGTATGTCGAAACAAATAGTAGTATGTTGAAAATAGTGTAAAAAAGTCATAGTGTAGTATGTCAACAAAAGTGAAAAAAGTCACAATATAGTATGTTGAAAAACAGTGAAAAAGTCATAGTATGTCAAAAAAGTGTAAACAATCATAGGACAATATGTTGAAAAAAAGTGAAAGAAATTTAGAGTATAGTATGTAACAAAAAGTCAGAGTATAGTATGTCGAAAAGACTCATACTATAGTATGTTGATCCCTTGCCCTCTCTCTCAGCCTCCTGTTCATGGCTGTCATCACACACACCTGTCAGTGGTTGCAATCAGCACACCTGAGGATCATCAGCTCATCAACCCTGGCTACAAGATCTCTGCTCTGTCTAACAGTCAACGCTGGAACGTTGCCATTCATGGTTCGTTACGTGCACGTCCAGTCAGTTTCTAGCCAAGCTGGTATTTTGTATTGCCTGCCTGCTTATATCGCTGTTGCCTGTCTGCTTGTGCCTAAAGCCAGTTTATTCCTGTCTCCAGGACTTCTGCTTGTACGTCCAGTCCACCCGCCAAGCCACCGAGGAATCATCATACTGAATTTTTGTAGTATGTCGAAAAATGAAAAAAAACATAGTACGTTGAAAAAAGTCATAGTATAGTATGTCGAAGAAAAATTGAAAATAATTCCTTGTATAGTATGTTGATTTATATATATTTATATATGTATAGTTTGTTGAAAAAAAAGTGAAAAAAGTAATTTCAATTCAATGTAATTGTATTTATATTATCATACAACAAAAGTTGTCTCAGGACACTTTTCATATGGAGCAGGTCTAGAGAGAGAGAGAGAGAGGCACAGCAACAGCAGTAATAACATTATTATTAATATTATTATTATTATTATTATTATTATTATTATTATTATTATTATTATAATAATAATAATAATAATAATAATAATAGGTATATGACAAATAATAATGATAACAGTGCAAGAGTAATATTAATAGTAGTAGTAGTATTATCAGTAGTAATAGTAGTAGTAGTAGTAAAAATATGACTATAACAATATTAGTAGCAGTGGGCATCAAGTAGGACCACGGTGGCAGGTGCAACCACGATCCAGGTGCCACCACAATCCAGGAGCCACCAAGACCCATGTGCCACCACGATCCAAGGAAACCTGCGAGACGACAAAGCACAAGGACTCAGTGGAAGGTGCTGAGTTAATAAAAAGTAATAGTATAGCATGTCAATAAAAGTCGTAGGATAGTATGTTGAGAAAAATCATAGTATAGTATGTTGAAAAACAATTCGAAAAAGTCGGAAAAAAGTATGCATAGTATGTCGAAAATAGCCATAAAATAGTCAAAGAATAGTATGTCAAAAAGGCATGGTATAGTACATAGTGTAGTATGTTTCAAAGTCATACTATATTATGTTGAAAAAAGTCATAGTATAGTATGTCAAAAAATGTCATAGTAGTGTCAAAAAAAGTAAAGTATGTAAAAAAAAGTCAACGTGTACAGCGTGTTGAAAAATGGTCATATTATACTATGTTAGTATAATAAACTAATTTGTTATGCATATGATAGTATGGAGAAAAAGTAATGAAAAAGTCATGGTATTATAATAATAATAATAATAATAATAATAATACATGGGATTTATATAGTGCTTTTCTGGGTACCCAAAGACGCTTAAGTAATTCAAAGAATGTCATAGAAAT
>JAOVVB010082685.1:0-13602 GCA_028570985.1 Heterobranchus longifilis
GTGTGTGTGTGTGTGTGTGTGTGTGTGTGTGTGTGTGTGTGTGTGTGTGTGTGTGTGTGCATTAACATTCACAAGGTGCTTTGGATTGACCGATGGTTGAATGTGGGCAGGATAGGAGGCTGATGCAGCTGCGCACATTTCCAGGTTGTTTTGGGATTTATAAAAAGAAATTGCGCACATGCAGGCATACGCCTGGTTTTATAAATCAGATTTTTTTTTTTGCACATGCCACTTTCAGCTTTTGAGCACACATACATTTCTAGTATGAATCCTACGCACAGTTTTATAAATGAGACCCCGGTCCATGTGTGGGAAATGGCGTACACTGTATATCATTTAGCATCTGGCCCCTGGATGGACGTACAGTATCGAGTGGCACACTTGTCTGCGTCAGTTTTGCATCTTGTTGCATTGTGTTCACTTCTCTGAAGTTATGCGAGTAACCACGCTGCAGCCGCAGCAATTCCTTTTGATTCATCAAAATTACTAATGGCATTCGGAATGATCCCCCATCCTTCAGAAAAACGCAGCCTTTGCCATTAAACTTCATTGCCATAAAACTGAAGGAGCACCAGATTCTCTCTTAATCTTTTGAGGTTTGGAGTTGCCCTTCTCTGTGAGACTTGTGGAGCCAGCTGTCTTTGTTCTACAAAGAGGAAGCTGTTTTGGTGCCTTTAGAAGGCTATTTTACAGCCTCCCCTAGAGCACTATACAAAAACACATATTTTCTAGGTTTTGCCAAAGCCCGACTTACAGGTTCCTCACACTGCTGTGAGCCTTCCTCGAGACAGCACTTAAATCTGACACAGAGAGGGAAGGGTTGAGCTGATGGATGGATGTGTGTGATGTGTGAGTAAAAGTATTTCAACTGAACCCCTCTGGCAGCTGGAGCTCGCCGTCAGCCAGCAGAACCACGGCGAGGTGATGAAACTCTACCAAGTCTTGATAAAAAAAATTAAAAAAAAAAAATCACATCACAGAACTTTTCTCTTGTTTTTAAAAGTAAGGGGAAAGGATGTTCTTACTTGTGACTCATACAGCAAGTGATAGAGATATCCACCGAGTAAAATACAACTTCATAAAACTGCACCACTACTGTACGTAGTACCTCCTTTGTTCAATTGTGAGTTTTGAGGGACACCCACATAAGATCGGATGGACTGATACATTGTGAAATAACAACAGTAATAAAACTTCCTGATTCGTTGCAGAGCAACACTGAACAATGGCATTGACAATATGAGGAGGTGTGAGAATGAAAGAACATAGCTTAAAGGTTCAAGACATCTTTTTTTCTTTTTTTTTTTTTTTTGATTGAGGAAACTAAATCTTTTTTTATTGAAAATCAGACTCAATGCTGCACTCGAGGGAAATAAAAAGGAATTAGCTTCAAGAGTTATTGTTTGCACCCTGTATGGTGAAAGGATTACGGGCCAGAGGGATGACGCCCCTGGGGTGAGTCTGGAGGTGGGACGAGAGGGAGGCAAACTGGGTCAGAGAACAAAGGAACGGGAGGTGTTGAGGTATTTTGAAAATTTCAAATGTGGCTGCGAGCGTTGTAAGATATTGAAGATCTGGCATCGTCTGCTCTGTTCTACAAATCTCTTTTATTAATAAAATCCCCATTTAGGACATAATAACTGGCTTGCGTGGCTGTGGAGACATTTCATACGCAGTCAGAGAACAATCCAGCTCCCATCACATATCATTTTCCACCCTGTGAATCATTGTTCACTGTAATAGATCAATAGAGCTTGCACTGTATCTAAGCCTGTGCCCTATTTTTCATACTTGCGCCTCAAGCCTGGTATTCTAATGCTTACAGTATCTAGATTGGAGATAATAAGGACAACTCTCATCTGTACAGCTCCAGCCTACTCATGCTGCATTAATCTCACTTGGTCCTGTTACTGTGTGCTTTGTTTCCAATCTGTTTATAATGGAATAAGTAAGTGTGCAAAGAGTAGAGAAAGACAGGAGCAAAGAGGGAGAGATTTATAACTACAAAAAAAAAAAAAAAAAACCATAGGACCAGATATAAAAAGTTCAGGTGCAGTCAGTTTTAGAGTTTGTTCAGCACACTGCTGAGGTTTTTGAATAATTCACTGGGTGCTTAAATAGCTCCTTGCTTCAGGTACTGCGAGTTTGGGTGGCACAGGCTGCGAGGCTTGCTGATCGGGCACAGACAGAAACACGCACAGACAGTCGGGAGTTGGTTTAATTGGTTGAATGAACTCAAATGAGATTAATCTACTTTCTCGTTTCCTTTCTCTTGTGTCATTTACTGTCATGCTGCTTTCATTCTGCGATCTGTCTTTGTCGCTTGTTTTTATTCTTAATAATCCTTGCTTTATTTTTATTTTTTTTCTGCTCTAGCTCTACACTGTTCTTCCTTTCTAAATGTGCATTTATCTTGTTTTTCTGTTGTCCCTCTTGCCACCTCCCTTTGACTCTCTTCCTTGCTCCTTTTTTCTTGCATTTTCTCCACCTCTCTTCCTTCACGCCACCCCTATCTGGTCTCTGTGCGACCATTAATAATGCAACAAAGCTGGGGTTCTTTGGAGCTCATTTTTGAAAAAAAAAAGTGTTTGTTTTTGCATTGACGTCCGAAACACGAGCTCTCCTTGGAAGCGATCTTGTAATAGTGTGCTATTGTTGATAGTATTCAGAATCGACTACAAAGACAACTTTAGCTTTGGGCTCTTCCTGTTATAACAGCAGTTTTTAGTCTAACAGTGAAATTTAAAGGAGGTTTTTTTTTTCACCCCTTTTGCTTTAATGCCATATGTATTTGAGAAATAGTATAGATGGGGCCTTGGGGTCTATACTAGCTGCAGGCTTTTACTGAACAACCAGTATTTACACAAAAGGGGGAGGTGTGGATTTGCATGAGAGCATATTACACATGGCATCAGTAGCTGAGGTTTTTCATAACGTAGAAGGTGATGACCTTGTTATTCAAGCTGGAAACATCTTCAGTATTCACTTGAAATACAATTATTTGTGCAAATACTAAAGGATAACTGTGCATAATGTGGCTGATAAACCACTCGCTCTCCTGGCTCATGGCATTGTGGTGTCTAATTTCAAAGTACTATCTGATCATTACATTTCATGTCACACTGACCTCCCACAGTAACCGTGATAATGAATGATACTTAGCAGCAGTCTTTGTATCAGGGCTGCTACTCTCGCAGTGCTGACTGAACAGATGCCAAATATTCTTGCTTGGCTCCGTTTATTGGCAACCTTGTTAATTACAAATTAACTAAACACTACCCAATTGAATCACCCATGATTTGATAATGAGAATATTTGTCAAAGTTAGGCCTTTTTCCACAGGAGATATTTTGACATGTCACAGAGGAAATCACAGGTGTTTTATGGCTGTTTCAGTTTCAGGGTGCCGGCTTTGTGCATGCTGACTCACTGCTGTCACTTACTGCACAACGCATGATTATAAACCTTTTGTATAATATCGTACGAAAAGTATTGGACAGCAGTTTGTATAATATATACGATCATGTCTTCCGGTTTAAATACACAACCTCATTAATGTCACAATTAACGTTGTGAAATGAGAATAATTCGGCAGGTTTAGACAACAACAACGCTTTGTCAGGTTTAGGCAACAAAACGAGTTGGTATGGTTAGTATAAAAAAAAAAACACGGGGATTGCAATAAAATCGCATTAAAAATCCTACTACTTCCGGTTTAAATACACGTCCCATTCATGTGATAGACACGTCATTAACATCGCGATTAACGAGGACTGGCATTAAAATCCCTACTTCCATTTTAAATACATGGGAAGGTCCTGATGCACAGACTGAAACTCCTGTCTCCTGAGTGAAAGTCCCGTGTGACTCTCAAATATTGAAATATCAAATATCCTGCATTTCTCTATTTTATATCATATTAAAGTGAATATCTTCACATTTTGGACAAACTGGGACGGACATGTTTTACTATTTTATCTGACATTTTCTCACACAAACGATTAATCCAAGAGGCAGATTGATGTAAATAATAAAAGTTGCAGCTCTACTGTAAAACGTCACAATGCATATTTCCCCATACTGAATTCCCCCTAAATACTGTTGGGTCCAGTGCCATGTTAATGTGGTCTACATGGGCCAAAGACACCGTTTCACTGCAATTTTCAGTAGTTTCAATTTTAATTGTGAGGGAAAACTTTGCAGAGAAAGGTTAAATTACTTCAAGCTCTTGCCAGTTGGATGTTTTTTTTTTTAATTTTTTTTTTTAGGTCTTTGCACACCTGTTCATTTGTGTTGGTATGTACTGTATCTGTTTACATGAGTGGGAGTAAGCTACTGAATGTGTCTGCCGCATGCAAGTGTGTCACTTCATCTATTCTTATTCCAGGTTGTGGCAACAGTTGGGTAGTATCATTGTGGTCATCTACTCCTCCTCACTCTCTTACATTGTGTAGTAATGTTGGGAGACATTCACGCGGGGACGCAGATGAAGTTTAACAAGACACATTTTCAGATACAATAGGGGCCGTGACATAGATTCCCAGCTGCTCTCAAAAAGACAATCAGCCATAACTCTTCTTTCAAACTCACTTATTCTTTCTTGCACGCACACAGAGAGCGAGAGAGAGGGAAAGAGCAGATAGTGTCCTCTTAGATCATGCAGACATCAATGACTTGTCACACAGCAGTCCCTTCTGTCAGCCCACAGCAGATGAGGCGCCACAGAAGTCTTCCCAGCAGCAGTCGCAGACAATGATACCAAGCCATCCTCATAGAGAAGCGAGAGCAGCAGATACACATTTGTGCACGTACACACACAGAATACACACCAACACGGTGACTCAGTGTTAAGTCACAGATTTCTACTTCACACACACAAACACACACAGACACACAGAGCTCGGTTGCAGAAGAAGGTCTCCCTTTAAGTTCACGCGTTAAAATGCGAGATACACACCGCTGCACCCAGTCAGAGATACAGGAACAACACACGCTGAAGAAAAAGTAAGAGCTCAGAGAGGAAACAGATATTGTCTTACAGACAGCCACGGTGTCAGGGAGTTTCCAAAAAAGTTCTCCAACCTCACAAGTATTTGATAATACGATTCTTTTGGTTGTTTTTTCTTTTTTAAACAAGTTGTATTGCTATTGGTGGTTAATTTTAACCAAAAAGGAAAAAAAACTCCTCTACAGGAATGCTAAAAAAAAAAAGAAAGAAATGGTATCATTCAGAATAACATAATAACAATATGACGCAATGCAAAGGCTTCATGCGCAAAACGAATTCTCCATCTTTCTGAGCCATGTTCTCTAATGGCTGGTTCAGACTACACGATGTCAGCCCGATTACAGCCCGACCTCGAGAAACGGCTTGTGTAGTGTGTCATGGTAAACGCTAACCGCGTCTGAGACATAACGTCTGACATAAAGACTGGCATGTTTAATTTTTTATTTTCTCTCCTGCGGTGCACAAGTGTAAACATGGCGAAGCGAAAGAGGAGTGAAGTTGTCGGTGCTCTGAGGTGGAATTGTGAATTGGAAGAACATTTTGTGGAGTTATGGCAAAGACACCCCAGCCTTTTTATGTTTCCTCGAGGGACTACGACAAGAGTGAAAAAAAAAAAAATAGCTGGCAGGGAAATAGCAGCAAAACAACCTGGTGAGCTGCTGTCATTCATCATAATGGAGAAGGCTCAGTAAACATACCGTAAAATTCACAAATAGTGAAGTGGAGAGGGTACCAGCTTTATTTCAAATAAACTGACATCAGGCCTTTATTTCTAATTCCCTGTGTTGAATAAGTATATTTGTTTTTGAATTAACTCCCGTTTGTCCTGTTAAATTTACAGCATTACGCCGTCATTTCGAACTCAACACTTCCTGTATCTCTTTGAAATTAAAAGCGTTCTAGCATTTCAGTGAGTGGAGACAATACCTCCATTTCTTAAAAGGGCTTTTATTGTGAAACATTTGCTGGAATTTGTTGTAGAAAATTCACGCACGACCACCAGCTTGGTCGTAAACCAACGCGTAGTCTGTCATGTGTCACGGCCAAGTCACGACAAGAATTTATGATTCTATAATCGCCTAATCTGACTACCGTAACCGACAAAAACATAAGGTCTTCTGAAAACCAGGCATGAGATCTGACTGAAGTATGAAGGAGACATCCTATATATATTTACATTGGCTGGCAGAGCATTAATGACTGGATAGGCATTCAATTCTCCTGCTGTAAAAATGATCACACGTAATAAGCAACTGCTTAAAAAAGCAATGATTTATTGAAAATGAGTCAAACGGTACACGTGTGTGTGCGCAAATCAATTTGTTTCAAGGCTTTTCTATAATAAACTGTCAATCTTCTGTTAGGAGTGCAGGGATAAACCATTTTGATTAGCCGGATCCGTATACCGGCACAGATATCGACCTCATTAAGCAGAACGGGGTGTCGACCACGTGACACATTGTGATACACTTTAAATATAGTGTCAAATGTCATAAAATTAAGCATTTCCAGAATTACTTAAATTCCTTCAGTCACAGCCGGCTGCAGACTCAGTTTCTGTGCCACAGCAGTTCAGTTTCTGGCCTCGTGTTACCTTACATAAAAATGATTCCAGTCAGGTCTACACAGTGGGGTGCACAGATTTTAAATTTGGAAAAAGACAGCACTGGTATCAGATTGCTACTCAGTATCAGCACATACCTTGAGTTTATGTATCAAAACAGGAGGAAAAACTTAGATTGGTGTTACCTAGGGGTTGGGTAACAGTTGAATTTTATCGATTATCGAAATATTGTTATTCTTTTCAGAGCTTACTTTGACTTTTATTATTTCATTAAAATAAGGCAATTTAAAGTTAGTTGCTTTCGGTTCTAATCGGTTCTCATTTTTTTAAACAGGTATCCGGTTCTTGGCAATTTGCCATCAGTTCTAACCGGTTCTGGTTTTTAGGTTCCCAACTCTATTGCTCCAGGGCTGCAGCTATCAATTATTTCAGCAATCAGGTATTCTACTGATTATTCCATCGATCAATCAAGTAATCGGAAAACATTAGCATTTAAAGGGAAACTTATATATAATATAATGCAGATGAATCACACCCAGCTGGAGCGGCGGGCGCTACAGCTCGCGCTGCAGTGACACAGAGCCGTTTAAAAATCGGAAAAGTTGAGATACTGAAGCTAGTGCGGCTTTACAATAGACTCGCTGTACAGAGTTTTAGATTTGTTTCAGCTGATCCCAAACTTTGAACACTTTCTGTCATTTTCTCTGGCCTGTCTCTTCTCTTCACTCCTAACTATCGTCTCTCTCTTCCTCCATTTTGCAATCTGCACATCAGCTCACGTCTTCTTCACCTCACCTTGTGCGACAGTAATAATGATTCATGAGAAACACAGTGCGCTGTAAACAAAGTTGATGATTTTTAGTAATCGAGTTACTCGAGTTTCTCAAGGAATCATTTCAGCCATAGTAATCTCCCTTAAGTCTTATTTGGCACATAATAATTATAATAATAATATTACTAATGATCTCAGGCTGTTGGCAATAAATCTTGTTACTACTTACTTGTTAAATAATTACTCTTCAAAACAAAGGACAAAGTGTCGTGGCAGTGAGGTGATCTTGTTGATTCCCTGGTAGGACACATCTCACCTCACGCAACAAACTGGATAATAATCACAGTGTTTCTTGCAGCAAGGCTTTGAAAAAAATAAACCTTAAATGGTTTGATGTGGTGAGCTGCCCTGTTTTCCTCTGACCTCATTATTTCAATCCATTCACAGGCAACTTCTGTCTTTTTTCGGGAGCAGTGCAACAGCCGCCATCAGCGAGCCGTTAAATAAACATCAAATGGACACTCCATCGGTTAGCAATAACTGAAATTACACCTCATACTAATTAGTAAACCAGACCCCTCAGCAGTGTGTGTGTTTATTGCTCCATACGAAAGCCTTTAATTAAATTAGGGGCGTGTGCAGACCTTTGAGACAGACAGCAGGTTGAGAAACAGCCGAGCACAGCCAGCAGAGAGTAAGAAGGGAAGTCAAGAGGGCAAACAATGAAGTTTCTCTTGCACAAATGTGGAGGATTTTCTACTTAGACATATGGCCCGAATTAATAAGAAAGAAAGGCACTTCCTTTTCAGATGATAATAAGGCACGTATCGTCAAAGACTGTGTGCAATATCATGCTTTCCTTTCCAAGTAGGAGTACAATGTAAAAAAAAAACAACAGCCTGTCAGTATGTGTCATTCAGCCTCAGTCACACACAAGAGGTTCAAACAGGTGAGGGTTAAACAGACAAAGAAAATGAGAGCTGTGGTTTGCCGTGTGGTGGATAAAAAAACAGCGACGGGTGGAGCGTGTGAACGCTTTGAGCTTCATGTGTGTGTACATGTACAACTGGGTAAAATTAGGAATTAGAGCAGGGAAGAGAGGAGGATGTCTGCATTCAGTGCGGGTCAGTACTCAGTGCGCAGCCTCCCTCCCCGTTTCCCTCTGAGACTGCTATAAAAGAATATCTGATGTGGATGCAGAGAGTGAGGGAGAGGCTGAGAGGACAAAAAGAATGCTATATCAGTGTGGCGTTCAGAGCCAGAGAGCGTTATTTTATGCCGACTGTCTCCACAAAACCTATTCAGAAACATGCATGTGCTTTGCACACCTGCGAACAGGGGACGGTGCGACAGAGGCACTGGGGAGAAAGAAAGAGAAATAAACAATTTAACCAAGATAGAAGCCCTGATGTGATTAGGCAAAAATGTGTTGCAGTTTGTTCTGCAGACAGGAAGATTTTTTTTTATTCTAAATAATTCACAATCCTCTTAAATGGCTCCTGGCTTTAAGTTTGATAGTTTTAGCAACTTACGTACACGGAAACCAGGAAGGAATACAAGAAAATGGCAAGATTGTACTGTGAACATAAGAAAACATATCTATAAAAACCTAATTTTAAAGTATGCAAAAATATGGTTTTCCCACAAACTCTGAGAAGGGGCTGGAAGCATTAAGAAATGTATCTCAGAATTGTTTTATTGCCAAGTATTTTTTACATACAAGGAATTTGCCTTGGTGATACGGTGCATAACAAGAACACAAAAACACAAAAAGTATATAGAAACAAACAAATCTCATTTCAATGTATCTGTGTTTACTGTGTAAACTGATTCTCACGTCTCCACGACGATGAGGGCAACCTCAATGTTCTCTCGAGAATAAAGAAAGGTTTGAATTGTACTGAATAAAACCTGGTGGTCTGAATCCAGATTTTTTTTAATTTTGTTGTTGGCACACTGCAGTTTCAAGGCAGAGATTCTCAGCCATGTTTTGACTGCTCATTTCACTCATGATATGTCTCGTAGCAAATAAAAATCAACAGATATGGCAACAAGGTTAAAAACGTGATTTTCACTGGAGGGTCTCTTTGATAGAAAACAATGGTGACAAAACAAATTACCACTTAAAAGCAAGTGATTAAAGAGAAACTTAACGCCCCCTGAAACCTGCATGATGTGTCAGTACAATGTGACATCACTGTTGGGCGTGGTCAGAGGTGCAATGGAGTTGTGCAGCGAAACACTGGCGTGTGTTTCTTGACATGTTAACGCCACCTGTAGATCAGTGGAATAGTGTGAAACCACTGGCTGGAATATCTCCCGTGTGCATGTGCATCCTCATGCCCACACATAAAAACATTAGGGCTGCCCCCTCTTAGTCGATTAGTCGACTAATCGGTCGTTTTGGTCTCAGTTGACTAAGATTTCTTTAGTCGATTAGTACGTTTTTATGCTTTGTTCATGAATGACTTATTTCCAAGAAACTTATGAGCACATTTCTGGTAAACACAAGATTTAAAGTGGTGCTTTTGCATGTTTCTGTTGAGAAACTCAGTTTTGCAGATCGATTAGTCGACAAAATCTTATGCATTAGTCGACTAAGAATTTATTTAATTGTGGACAGCATTAAAAAACATTGCTCCTTAGCATGAATAGTTGCTCTGAAGTACCAGTTCAGTCTGCCAGTCCAAAAAGGTTCATTTAGTCCAACATTTGTTCTTTTAAACAGACTAGTATGTTATTTTATTGTCATACCTTGACATGTTTTCGACTGCTGACTTCTGAGGAAGATTGCAGGAAGTCAGCAGTCGAAAAATGTCAAGGTATGACAATAAAATAACACACTAGTCTGTTTAAAAGAACAAATACTGACTGAATAGTTCAGTTTTCAGTCATGATTAACTAAAGGACAGTCAGAAGAGCTCCGTGCACTGAGGATATCGAGCTGTTATCTGGCTGACACAGACTTGAAATAGCACTAATGTCTGTAGGCACAAGGCATAGATGAGATTTAAAATTCATCAGCTAAATGCTGGAATCAATTTCCAAAGAGACAGGTAACCAGTGAAGTGAAACTAGGATATGTGTAATTAGGGTCTTCCTGTCTGGGGACTGCATTCTGAAGATAAGGAATGATAAAAAACATGGATTACTTTCTTCAAAGGTTAAGTTTAATTTTGGATGCATTTCCCATAAATAGAAATGCATTTTTCACTTCCTTATCAAACAGGAGGTTGCTATGTTGTTCTATATAATTAAGATTGAAATTTATGATAAACAAATGATGATGTGGTTCAGAAACATAACTATATATAACTCGAGTGAGTCTACATAAGTGTCCCTAAGGCGTTTGAAAAGGAATGGCAGCTTTGAAATTGGACTGTAGTTAATGTTAATTAAATTCCTTAAAAAATGGCACAAAGTCAGCCACCCTGGGGCATTGTGATCTGCTGCTCTATTGGTATTCTTATATTGTGTTCATGAAGGTGGCAAACACTTTGTGTCCGACTTTAAATGGATGGATATTTGGTCCGAAGTACATCAAAGGATTCTTGCACAGAGAGTTTTATTAGGCTGCGTTATCCCCCATTGTGAAAGCTGTGATGGGAAGAATTTTTAGAAAGCAAATTAAATTTTGCTCCTGAATGGATTTCAAGGTTGAAATGATCCTTGAAAAGCATTGAAAGTTTGTGTAAAATATTAAAAGTTTTGAAAGGGGAATGGATCGCATTAAATTGCTGAAAATGTATTGAAACTGATTTGCTAGTGAATGAGGAGATTCTGAAAATGTGTTGTCCTTCAAGTGAAACAACAACATGATGGCACTTAAATATCGAATATTAGCGACTGATGACCTCTTGATATCGTCATTATCTTTTTTCTTTTTTTTTTAGAAAATAAAACATCAACCCCACCCCACCACAATTCTACCACCACTATAATGTAGGCATGGGACCATATGAAAATGTCATGTCACGATTATCCTGGCCAAAATAATTGCGATAATAAACCCTGTTATCCTGATAGTCAACAAAATATGCTTAAAACTCTTAAAACTGCACTAAAACACACTGCTTTGTTGGGACTTTTTTCTCCAAACATTACTACTTTTTTCGCCAAACATTACTACTTTTTTCTCCAAACATTATTACTTTTTTCTCCAAACATTATTACTTTTTTCTCCAAACATTACAACTTTTTCCTCCAAACATTATTACTTTTTTCTCCAAACATTACAGCTTTTTTTTCTCCAAACATTACCACTTTTTTCTCCAAACATTACAACTTTTTCCTCCAAACATTACCACTTTTTTCTCAAAACATTCCAACTTTTTCCTCCAAACATTCCAACTTTTTCCTCCAAACATTACCACTTTTTTCTCAAAACATTCCAACTTTTTCCTCCAAACATTACAACTTTTTCCTCCAAACATTACAGCTTTTTTCTCCAAACATTACTACTTTTTTCTCCAAACATTATTACTTTTTTCTCAAAACATTACAGCTTTGTTCTCAAAACATAATGTTTGTTTTTTAAACATTGCAACTTTTTTCTTGAAACATTCCAACTTTTTTTTCGCATAAAATTGTGATTTTTTTCTTTCAACGTTACGACTTTCCTCCAAACATTACGACTTTTTTCTCCAAACATCACAACTTTTTTTAAGAAACAAATATTTATATCGCATCACAAATAGAACACTGTTGTAAACTGTCAATTCGTGAGGATATTCACAATATTCACAATTATCCAGAGAATGGAAATTCACCACAATGAACTCGCTGTGAGCATTTTTTAATCGCGATTTATGATAAACTCATCCCATCCCTGCTATAATGTTCCTTGGTGTCAGATATTTTCTTTCATTAATTGGTCACTATCTCTGCACAGCATGTGGCACATATCTGCTCAGACAAATTAACAAGTGGAGGCACATCTGTGCCACAGTATTATCGTCTGATTTCTGGGATACATTCCGCTCCATTTGTCTCACATGGCACAGCTGTCTTAAATCCGGGTGTTGCCAAATCCTCTCCCAGCCAGAGAAAGCCTGTGGCTCACGGATGAAAAGGGAGAGCAGAAAGTGAAGGGGGGGGGGGGACAGGAAGGGAAGAGGTTGAGTCAGCGTGGAGGACACACAGAAAGAAGTGAGAAGTCTGTTATTTAACAGTACATCATTAGTTTCAGTTTGGAACTACATCTTTCAGAGTAAATTTAATTGTATCCAATTAGCTGGTCCGCTAACAGATTTCATATTTCTTCTCTCCGTTTGTCGAAACAATAACTGGCATGCTTCACAGCTGAGTTTGTTTCCACAAAACATGGATCTTTTGAACTGCAGTGGCTCGGGTGTTTGAAGGGATGACTCGAGAGAGCAGCAAAATGTAACTCTCTGCACTCAAAAACACTCTCTGCAGCAATAACAACTATTCATTAAAGTCACTTGGATATCTGGATAGTACATAAATGTAGAATTCAAATTGTGAATATTTTTGCTATATTTCAAATCCTCCTTGAAGACCGGATGCCTACACTCACGGTTTAAAAATCACATCCAGTATGTGATTTTTAAAAAAGTACCATATTTTCTTTGAGCATCAGTAACTCAGCGGCTGTTTGTGCTTTAGATCTTTCAAACTTTGATGCACGGTACCCATATTTGTCTGCTACAACTGCAAGTCACTTGGACGTCTACTACGAGTTAGTGTCAAAGGCAAAGAGTTCCGTTGTTACAACCTACCTCGCTACACATTATCCACATTATCCACATTATCCACATTATCCAATTTATCCACATTATCCAATTTATGCAAGAACGTTATTGAAGAATAAATAGTTTTGAATGAAGTGAACCATTTAAGGTGACAAAAAAACACATATTCCTTGTAAAACTTTACATTTAGCACACAAACAATTGCTGCGTTTGTGTGAGTGTGTGTGTGAGTGTATATCTGAATGTATACATGTGTCACATAAGGGTTAAATCACTGTCACAGTTGTGACAAATGGAGATGGATTCCCCTGGAGGCTTTGTTGGCTCATAACTGACAATGTACACTTAATGAACTGTGATAACGATCCCTATATATATATACACTTGCAAAGTAGCTACAGATGTTTATTCATTCATTCACACATTTACTGTACATATATGTATATACATATCCCTCTATGGTACCGTGTTGCCTCTGGGCAACATACCCATTTCTGGCCTTTTACACTCACACAATACATCCCCAGTTATGATGCAATACTTT
>JAOVVB010082696.1:0-28002 GCA_028570985.1 Heterobranchus longifilis
CCCCGCGACCCGACCCCGGATAAGCGGTAGAAGATGGATGGATGGATGGATGGATGGAATTTATCAATCGTTACTGAGGTAAATGTGAAAACATTAATTGATTTCAAGTGATATCGACCAATATACAACACACATTGTGACCTAATAATCCATGTAAAATAATTCTATTATAAGTATTTTGTGCTAATTAATGCGTTGTGTTTTCCCATCAGAGTCTTGGAGACCTGCGAGGGCTTCAGGCCGTTTGAAGCTGAAAACGCCTCGTTGATGGGAGTCAGACTATTTGAGGAATAAAACAAGATTTGTAAAATGATGAGTCCTTCGGTGATATCTTTTTTTAACATTCTGCAGAGAATGAAGAGATACTTGTAAAACTAGCCAGTGAAATATTTACACAGTTCAGCTGGGATAAGCTTTACATTGTTACATATCTTAACAGGAATTTTAAGGTAGCTAATAATTTACATGTCTGCTTAATGAGGTATAATGTCATCAATTAACCTACTTTGACCTACTTGTCATAACTGGTGCATTGACCAGTAAAGTACCATTGCTAGTACCATGATGTACACATTTTAGAGATGGTCCTCCTCAGAAAGACGACACCACCTGTCGTTTGTTCACGCAGTAATTACGACCCACGTTTGACATTTTATTGTTAGGCGGCACCCTCTGGTGTTTGATATTGTCACGAGAGGAAAGCAGGAAGTCATCTAATGCATTTAGAGTGAGAAATCCATTTAGGATGGGTGGCAGGGGTGGTGGATGGGTCCAACAACCACAGGACTTTCACCCAGGAGGCCCGTGTTCATGTCCCATTTGAAAATAAAAAAAGTCATTTTTAACTGAACGTAACAACTGGAAGTACGCCACGCTCTGTGTCACGTGTATGCACGGAAGAGATTTAATGTAACAAATATACAGATACAGAAAAAACACCCATATGAATCGTATTTACTCCCACCACCAGGGGCGCTATTTTACTTAACACTCAAATGGGTTGTATTAGAGAGTAGGGACAAACGACAATGTGACAATGACAATATGGTCGGATGGTTTGGAGGACTTGTTGACATTTTACCATGACCAGTCATGGCACATTGCTTGTACCATTGGAAGTACCATGGTAAAACTGAAAATACCATCCATTTCCATCATAATACCATGGTACTTTTTTTTTTTAAATTAACATTTGTATACATGACATCCTATATCACTAAAGATTAGCAAAGTAGTAGCCATCAACAACCACATATTGCTTCCAAATCCTCAATTGAAGTCCACTGGGCACGGAGTGGCCATCTACTTTCACCGCAGGTAGTGGCACAGTATCATGAACACTGTTTTGAAGAGGTAGACTCATGAGGTAAGATGACATGCATTACCACCAGCTTGGGTGTGACCATGCATAAAGCTGGCATAACGAGTCAGTGCCACACATACATATTTATTTTAGACACAGTTCAAGCATATGAGGCAAATTATCATTTTGTTTTAATGAAGACTGATAATGTCTGTTTTATTTTCTAGTCTAGTAGAACACTATGCAAAGTATATTATCCATTTTTCCTCTCCTCAGTACACCCACTTAATGGGAGGGGACCCTGCAGGCACATTAAAAGTTTGGCTTCTCATTTTAAATGTAGGCATGTCCTAAGTAGACCCTGCTGCTTCCACCACCATATGGCAGTATTGTTAAAGAGCACAAATTAGGGCTGTACTGAGTATACGAGGCTGCTGAAATGAACAAATACCATTTTGCTCTGCGTGACATCGAGGGATGTTTATTATACCCCGTAAAACGCAGCATCTCCTGCCTGTCATGCATTAATCATTTAGGAATGCCCCTCCCTAGATGCATAATCCCAGTCATGGCACAGCAGCAACAGCGGAGGACATCAGGCAGAGATCCTTCTGTGCTGTGCAGTATTTCTTTTCTATACATACTGTTATGCCTGATTGAGAATATCAGTAGAAGTCAATGAGCCATATCAAATAATGGTCAAGTCAAGGTTGTTATATGCATAAGCACAACGTTGTGGAATTGGCAGTGACATGGAGACACTGTTTCTCGACAAGAAGAAACTTTCAGCAAATCAGCATTTTTTTCAAAGCACCACACTAAAACACAGAAGTATACATCTTCAAATACATCCAAGAGTCTTTAAACCATCACTTTAGAATAACCTTGTGATGTCTTTCACCATGCAGCCCTTTCTTCTTTTCTTGGGTAGCTTTCCTTCATCCTGAGACGTGCATGTCTGATATTGAACACAGTGCCTCCCCTGATGTCTTCTTGTGGTTCTCTGTATGCTGTGAAGTGTCGGCTTCATTCCTTGTGGCGCAGTCTCCCTCATTCCCTTCACTCCCCCCTCGATAAGGATGTCTTCATCACTTGCTGCGCTCTGCTCCCCACCAAGGTCCCTCCTTTTGAGCGTGGTTGACTGAGGAGGCGACAGAGGAGAAACGGCTTCGCCTCCCCAGAGACACGCAGCTGATAGTACTAAAGGATAAGAAAACCTCTTTGTCTCCCTACCTTTTACCTCAATATCACCTTGCTTGATAAGTCTTCTTTCCTACGAAGTGATCCCTCTAAAAATAGTTTCTTGCTTCATAGGGTTTTTTGAGCAAGTTTGACAAAACTTATCAGACAGTGTTATCTTTTTCTCTGTAAATGAATCGATTCATTCACTTTAGGAGGTTATGTGTTGTATCTTAAATTTAATTCATTTCTCAAGAGACTAAGCCAAGGGCATCTGTAACTTGAAAAAGGTCAACTAAAAACAGCCAGGCAGGATGAAAAGAGCCAGAATGACTCCCTGGTTTGTAATATCATTCCAGCCCCGTGGAGTAAGTATATGATTTGATTTATTTTTAGCTCGGCCCAATGTGACGGTAAGATCTTTTTGTAACTACAGGGAAATACATAGATGTGAGCTCACCTGTCTGTCATTCACAGCCTATTTGCTATCGTCTCATAACATTTATTTTGTGAAGTATTTGCGCCCCCAGTCTATCCCGTCTGTGCTTGCTATCAAAATATTTAATTATGTTGACTCCCTTAAAACTGGTTTGATGAATAGCTCACCAGAAGGGATCTCTCATAATAACAATGCCCCAAAAAACACAAAGCACATGAGGTTTTTTTTCTGACTTTCACAACAACATATTGACAGGAAAAAATAAGGATGTCATGTTCTAGCCTGGCATCGCCACACTAATTCACAATTGGTGATTTTCGATTTCCAAGGGGCAACAGCACAGTTATCAACAGCACAGACCAAAATGCCTCTGGATAGATCTACGACCAATCAGAGCAACGCACTGACAGACGCATGCAGGTTGATGGTGCTTGGTCTGTTTTGAAACAGGAAAAACATTCTCAATTTACTGCTACAATGTACACTAAATGTGTTTCTGAAAACGTTTTAGGCGAGAAATAGACGATATAGTAACATAATCTTCATTCGTATTTGATCAGCACTGCCTAGTTTGACAGTTTGATGTGAATTTTGTGCCTACATTCTAACATGACGGTCCTCTGTCAGTCATCGTCTTAAAACCCCATATGAGATAAACGGATTGTGATTGGATCTACAAGTTTTTAGTAAATGGGAAATCTGTTTGAATGCTAGGCCAGACCGATATGCTAGGGCTGGTTCCCAGGTTAGGCATGTTCTTCTCACAGAGGCTGTATTTATGGTATTTGGAAGATAAATACAATTCACATTTGAAAGCCTTGAAATACCTCAGTTGTTCTTGTGTGTTTTTGTAAAAGTCAGAATGTGTCCCTATTTCTTTGCAATCACACTGCCTGAGAATTTATGTCTGGCTTCAAAATGCCTGTACTTATTGTGTTTTTAAATGATTTTATTATAATTGTATCATTATGTGAGCACTAAATATTAATAAACAGATCATTCTTTTACATTGTCATGCTGGGTATAAGCTCACACAGATGAGGTTTGTGAATGCCATTTAGTTTAGTCGATCTTTCCAGTGTCACGCTTGGAGGGTGGAAAGTTGCAGATATTGACAAAAGAGGTTTTGAGTACCTTTCACTGTGGTCTTAGCTCTTTGAGATTTGACACTCATCTTTGCAGCTGCACAAAGGACTGTGAGACAGGCGATAAATTTATGGGGAAAGAAGAAATACAGGTTTAGGAGGCCCTGAAAGCAGCCCATGGGCATGGATCGAATGGATTTCTTCTCAGTGTGCCCATTTTTCGAATAGGAATCAGAGGAGGGGAAGCTGAAGGGAAAATGAAATGGGAAATTCATATTATATTGGGACCCGTATTCTGTTCTTGGTACTGTAGGGCAGCCTGCATTAATTGTGTAAATTTCTCATCTGAAATAGTCTGGCTGGGATTTAGAGATTTGCAATGGAGTCTTTGGGGGAACACAACAAAGTTGCTTTTAGATGTTCAGTCTCAAGAGTAGTGTATTAAAAACCAGACATGTTAATGAATTTATTACATCCTATAACCTACATAGGTACATGGGTAAGTCTGTCCCAAATAGACCTTGTTTCATTCTTGAAAGAAAGGTGTTGTTGGCTAAATTGCTTATTTACAAAAGCATTTTCAAAAATGATTTAATTGAGGTTGAGGAACGTCCGTAATAAGGTATTTCAAAGGGCAGAAAACAGAACTCATGTTGATAAATATAGAACTGAAAGTGAAAGCTTGTGAAATGTGACAGCTTTAGATGAGCCAAGTGCCAGCTTGATGATTCTGCTTTATTTTGGGAATTAACAACTATTTGGCGCTCTCTAGTTAGCGCTCTGGACTTTCTTTCTCTCAGTCTTCTTCTACTTATTCTTATTATTATCATAGTAGCAGTAATTGTACCATAGGGAGCTCTTTCAAACATTTTGGCTTCTTGAGGTGAAAAATATTCACTAGGGGTTTTTATATAGGGAACATTTTCTAGCATGTGACAGTCCATTGTTTGAAATTCCACTACCAAATCCCAAGACAAAATGAATGAAATATGTTCATACCATACCATTGTATTATTCTACTTTCACCTTGAAACCAGGACAATAATATCTATATCATACCATATGTCACACAGACTGTGTGCACGGTGTGGTGATCTCTAGATGGTGGAGTATAGAGTGTTCAGTTGTCTGTATCACAGGAGCAGCTTCCTTATACCTGATACACTCATAGCAGTTTTGCTAGAAAGAGGATAGACTGTTTATGGAAATGTAGTCACACAATCCATGTTTGTTTCCCCATATTTACTATGCTGCTGCAGTGTGTGCTTCAGCTACGAGAAAGCTGCTCCCATCCAGTGGAGAACAGAAGTTAATTGACTGCTGTCTTAAGCTCACTAGACCTCACCGTCACTGTCACAGCACACCAGGGAGGACTAATGGGGGCAAATCAATAGTCAATTAAAAAATGTATATT
The DNA here is from genome assembly GCA_028570985.1 of Heterobranchus longifilis. Lineage (NCBI taxonomy): Eukaryota > Metazoa > Chordata > Actinopteri > Siluriformes > Clariidae > Heterobranchus > Heterobranchus longifilis. Next base: position 5,421 of record JAOVVB010082696.1, read on the forward strand.
TTGTCCTGAATTCTGTTTTAAAAGAGAGCAAGCAAGAGGGCAGTCAAAGCCTCAGTATTGGAGAAGCTTTGTGTTCATACAGAACCAAGATCAAAAAAGCTCACCTGCCAAAGTGGCCAGTAGAATTGACACAGCGCCTGCCAATTTTTTAGCCCGTATTTGGCAGATTGGTGAATTTTAATTTCAAGCCCTGGTGGCACGACATGTGGCACTGGCATGGGCTGTAGTGGGCAGGTGTTGCCTGTGTGGGAGCACAAAGATCTAAAATCTAAAATTAGATATCCAACCACTGAAAAGACTAATGCCTGTTCTTAAAAATGATTGATTGCACAAAAGAAAGACATTACTCCCTGAGATGGAAATCAGCAGGGTCCTCACGGTACAGTGCTGATTTGATATGTAGCAAGTTTTAAGCATTACGATATGATTAAAAGGTAAACTTTATCTACTGTGTATAGCAATAATAGACAAAATCTAGACAAAAAGCTAAAACTTTAAAACACCTTTATTCACGTTAAAGCAGATCTCTCCTCAGATCCAGATGGAAACTATTTCAGATGTAGGTCTTTAACTAGATAATGTAGCTTCACTAGAAGAGACAGGATCTGAGGACTCTATCACTCTATCTTGGCAGCATATCAGTGATATAGTCAGGGGCACGTCGATGCATAGATTAATAGACAAAAGTACCAGGATCTTAAAAATCTATGCTAAGACTAATTGGAGTTGCAGCAAGAAGCAAATGCAAAGAACAGGATTGATGTGAGCTCTTTTCCTTGTTCCAGTTAAAACCTTGGCAACAGCATTCTGGATGAGCTATAATTGATTTATAGACATTTTGGAGAAACCTGAGAGCAATTTCTTACAAATTGTCAAGCCCATTTGTAAAAACAGAATGGACATGCTGTTCTGCATCTTTGGGCGAAAGACGGACCCTGACCTCTGCAGTTTTCCTTAAATGATAGAATGGTGTTTCTAAATGTTCCTACATGCAAATTAAATGTTAAATCAAAATCAATGCTAAAACCCAGTGGTGAAATGTGCTGAGGTAATGTAGTCAGCTGCGAGCACAGTTTCTCTTTTTGCTCTCTTGGACCGATCAACTTGACCTCACTGTTTTTCATAGATCAGTTTGAGGACATTTTGGTCATCCAACCTTAATGTCAGATATGTATTTTAAGGTAGTAAAACGAGCTGTTGCCATCAAGATCAACAGCTATTTAGAGATGGATGTCGTCAGCATAAAATAAAGCTCAATGTGCAGATGACGACCCCTAGTCAAATCAGTCTTTGTTGTGATTTCAGGTAGATTTTTAAATGTGGACTATGATATTGATAATTTTGGGGATATTTAATAACACAAGGAAGACATTTAAAAGAGATGCAGTGTGTTATCCTCAATATCCGAAATATCTGGTGTGAGGGTCATGAGAGGTGAGGGTCAATGAGCTGAGAAGCCAACAAGTCTCCATACTTAAATAACCAGAGAGGCTGTTTGTCAAGAAACATTCATTGCCGTTTACAGGTGGGGAAATGATGCATTATGTACATTAGACAGCACAGGGTAGAAACCATAGACTGTATATAAAGATGGATGATGTGTCACTTCCTCCCACAGTACAAAAATGAAGCCAAAATATCCTGGATACGGGGTGACATCATTTGGAGCCAGCATGGATGGGGCGCCCCCACCAGGGGGCAATCGAGACATTTTGGCTTCACTTTTGGGGAGCTCTCATGTCGTCCATCTTGATATACAGTCCATGGTAGATACATGTACAAAAAGACCAAACCTCGACTTGGCTCGGATCAGCTCTATGCAAAGTACACGGTTGTTCTCTGAATATTTGATGAGACTTGCATGCTGCCTTGAATTTCTTGACTTAAAGGTTACTGTGTTTGCATATGTCAGCCCATACAACTTCCCTTTTTTTCTTTTTTAATTTGTTTTTATATGCTAACCATTTTTAAAGAATTCCATAGTTTTATTGTTACCATGTTTTTTAGTGGTTTCAAACCCTCTGAAAATAAACTGACACAGGGAATTCATCACACTGATGGATATGAGTTCATTTTACTTTTGTCAAATTCCCATTATTTTTATGGCATAATGCAATATCATACATTTAACAAAAAAATAAAGCAGACCCAATATTCAGTAATGGATTACCCACTGCAAGCTAGTGTCAAGTGTCTGTGAGCTTTTACTGAAATTACCTGAAACCAAATGCTGCCTGAAACAAATCAGAGATGCACGTTTCCAACTGAAACCCTCAGCAAGCATTAAAGCATTTGTTAAACAGTTAATAAAACTCCTCAAAGCAGCTTTTACACCTTTACACAATGAGAAACTGTGGCAGGCAGGCAGTTCAGTAGTTTTGACCTTGTAATTATGCATTTCACTACAAGCCTTTGTCCACAGATTCATATTCACTGAATATCAGCTGAATACCTTGAACTCAATAAATTTACACTTCAGGCTTTCAGCTTGTATTTCCACTGCAGCTGGTGCAAAGTGCAAGTCAATGTTCTGTGTTCAAACACTGAAGTTACACATTGCTAACAAGCTCACAAAAAAAAAAAAAAAATGTCATGTTTGTCATCTGTTGATGTGGATTTGCATGTTGATGGCAAGATTGACCAGATCATGGCCATGCAGTACTCAGAGTCATCTGTTCTACAGTAGACAAACAGAGAGACTGATCTCAGTGACTGTTCTCAATATACTCACACCCTTCAATGATAACAGCTTTGCTAAAGTGAATGATCAGATTGACTCTTGTCTCGTGCTTCAGCATAACCACACAGACAGATTCACACTTCACGCTCACCCTGATTTACGTGTAACTCAGGAACACATGAACTGACAGGCCTACCATCGCTTGTCTCTGGCCTGCAGTTGAACTTCTACAGAGTTATATAGGCTCCTTCACTAAATGATGCAATCTATAAATTAGTAAGGATGCTTGGTGCTTGCTGGTTAGGAGCTTTGTGGTTCTGTATTATTTAAAGTGGAATATGCTGGATATTCTGAACATTGTTAGCATCGTGGATTTACACACTGGTGGAATGTGTGCCATTTGTGGCTAAGGAATTAGTAGAGATTCAGCCTCAATCTCTGTTCTGATCTTGGATAATTTTATATGTTACAGAGTAAATTGTTGAAGTGGTTATGGGCCAAAAGCAGATTTGAGTTAGAAACTGATATACAATCTTGATGCGGGCTGGTGGATGGTAGAAAAGCTGTCTTTCAAACCAAACAGACAATCCAGGCAGCAAATTTCTCACTGCAGCAGCTGGACTGGCAGAGGCGAGGACACTAAATTGTCTTTCTTGAATAATGCATGTTTGAGGATTCTCTCTTAATCTCATCATGTGAGCAGTGGTGAAATGCTGATACATTAAAAAAAAAAAAACGTAATGTATATCATACTTTGCCTTTCCAGGAGAGTGGGCGATGCACATTTTTCTCTGAACATACAAAGAATAGATCCTCTTGAAATGCACAATATCCAATATTTTATGAGGTGCCTGAGCGAAAGCTTGCTACAGAGCTGAGGCTCCACCTAAATCAAATTATGCCATAATGGAAAGTAGGTGCCGAGATATCTGCAACCTCATGTGTGCCAAAGTCAATATGTTTGTCAGATTGCCCCTGAACAGAGTAACAGTGCTCCATAAATGATTCCTTGTTCCCTATAATGAAGACTCTCTCAGCTGGCTCTTGCTGCTGGCTGTGACTTTGCCCGAGAGCATATCCTCACTTGTTCTATCCTATTGTGACTGAATGACTGTGGAATAGAAACAGGCTCACAAGCTGACTTACAATTAGAGCTGGACTGTTTCCTGTCAGGTCACAAGAGGTTGTCTCTGCCCCTGTGTTTCTGCTCTGCTGATATGAAGACAAACACAGCCAGATGTGTTAACAGTTAAAATGATGCGTTTTCCTTCTCAAAATTAGTGTGTGGAGTTTCGTAAAGAAATGTCTCTTCTTACTGTTATTTCAGTGAAGAGTAAGCTTTATTTTTAAATCAACACTGGATCATACTGGATAGAAAACTGACCTAGCATAGCTCACTGGTAGTTCAAATGTAGAAGGCCATAGAGATGTGTATGTATTGAAATCTCTTACATGTGGTACATGTGGTAGAGCCATCTTAGCCAACAAAAGTCTCCATTGCTGCTATGGAAGAGGAGAACTCTGATACAATGATGTAAATCAGCATATAGGCTATCCTCACTGGGCTTGAAGGTGAAATAATCTAAAATTATCTGAATGTGCCAACATCTCTGGACTGAGAAGTGTGGCCAGAAATTTAGTTTCCTGGCATATAGCTACTCCTCTGGTCCAATTTTAAAGCTGGATGTGTCAGCAAAATATCTCTCAGTCATACATTTAAAAGGCAATCATGATGTCATTGAGTACTCAAAAAACCATTTGAGGTGTGATTTTACCTAAAGAAAAAAATGTATTACACTCAGTAGGTGATTTGAGGGGGGATGCCAGACCGCTGCTTTGTCACGGCCCTCTGCGTCTGATACAGACGCACAAGGTACCCTTGAGCAAACAAACACAGGACTTTGACCCAGGAAACTGGTGTTCGTGTCCTGTGTGAAACCAAAACCAAAAGTCAATGTTGACAACTTATTTTCACCGAAACCATGGTCTTTTTCCTAAAACTTACCCAAGTGGTTTTGTTTCATAGACAAGTTTTGCTTGTATTCACAATGTAAACCATGTGTCCGACATGTTTAAAACTGTGACCGTGAGTGAGTGTCATATTGTGGGTGTTGGGTGTTCAATAGTGACACCAAGAGGTCCTGACAAAGCGTCCATGTGTGACGAGTTGGGAATGAGAATGGGTTGGGGATACCATCCCCCTTGTTAGCAAAATGACGAAAATGCATTGCATGCAAAATTGATTATTTAGTTGAATATGTTAGTCTAATCCGCCTGACTCATTGATCCTTTATCTGTCTGAAGTTAGAATCTATGGCCCAACCATGGTGAAATATTAACTGTGCTGTGTATTGATAAATCTATGGCGCTGTCCGTGGTTGCTGAAGTAGCAGACAGATTTGATTCAGATTTTTCAAACTTTTTCTCTTAGTCTTCCCCTTCTGTCAGTTTCATCTTGGATCTATAATAATAATAATATTTTCTCTATCTAGCCTATAGCTGGGAGGATGGTAAAATACAGAACCAAAATAATCCTTCATGGGGTGGTTTTGCTAGTCGCTAGTGAACGAAACAAACTGGGTTCACCATCCACCCTGTTAAAAATTTAAACATTAACAAATCACCTACTGATCACGCTGAACATAAGACCAACCACATTGGAGAGCCTTCAGCAGTCTATTGTGCAATCAATTTGCTTATTTTGCCATTCATATAATCCGTATGTATTTGTTTTTTCTTACCAATGTGAATGCACTGTTGGTCAATGCCAGATTATTGTGTATTCGCCACATGTCACTGCTTATTTGGTGGAGTGACTTCCCCATGTGGTCAGTGGGTCACTGTATGTATTTTCACGGCTCACAGGAAGCACCATGCTTGGATGTTTGGACTCAAGGAGAGCAGTGTAGCAGCAGTTTTCTGCCTTTTGTGACTCTGTTTAAATTTACTGTTTAATTCCTCATTTTAATTTTCACACAAGGAACCATGAATCATTGTCATTTTTTGACAACTTTGCCCTTGAATGTTTTCAGGCTCTTTCAAGAGCCGTGTTATTAATGCCCAGACTAGTCAGATGCGTGACATCAACATGATAATACTGTAAGCCTGAAAGAAAGCTTGCATAGCACTAATCTCAACCATTTGGGCCTCTAATGAATCAGCTAGAGTCTCTTTACAACAAGAGATTTGCTCTTGGAGTAAACAGCTCATCATTGTTTTGACTGCAGTGTGTTTTATAGAGAAGTTTCAGTTAATGCCATATTACAGTGGAAACATGAAATCCCAAATTACTCAGCAGTCAATAATAGCAGTTGATCATGCATATTACACTGGAGCAGCCACTGACAATGGTTTGATGGGTCGGTCTGTCAATCATTGTTAATGAGCTCTTCTGAAAACACTTAATTTGCCAGTTTCAATTATCATGATAGTGTAATATTGTTTTCTTGAAAGAAGAGATATGGATGCTTGTGCATCAGTTTTGCGCCTGAGTGACTTTGTGAAATGTTGTGCCTCCTCAGCACTGAGTTGAATTGCAAATAAATCATCTCAGTATTAACAAAACACTGAGTTTTTCACTGACAATATAAAAAATATAAGTGGTATGCATGCACATCTTTCAAGAAAATGGTGAATTGAGCTTTAGTTTTCTCAGTGAAACATTACCCAATTGTGGTGCTATGGCAGAGCCTTCTTTGCACTGATTAGCACACATCACTGGTAACTCCTTAAGCTTCAGTTTGGTTTAAACAAAAATCCCCACAATCCCCTCTATGATCAGGAATATGAGAATTTACCAAATCCAACAATTCCTGTGGCTTTTACTTGTAAAACAGCTCATTTAAAAGCTCCAGCTAGAAACATAGATTAGTTTGCCAGAAGCAGACATGTTTCCTCATCTGAGCTTGATTAAAAAATCATAAACCATTCAAAATTTTGCCGCATTTAATAGTGCTGCTACTTGCTTTTACCACTGTAGTTTTGAGACAGCAAAAAAAATGCCATGCTGTGTGCATGCACTACCATTTTACCCGATTCACCAATATTCGGTGTGGCCTTCATTTATTATCTCCGATAATTGATGCTGACCTTGTTCAGATTCATTGAGAAACTTTTGAACACATTTTTAAAATAATAGCCTACTCTCAAAGATTACATTTTATAAAGGTTTATTTTATTTTATAGTTGTTTTGATCATAATCTTCACATCACTGGACTGGATGGGGACTAATGAAGACTGTGTTCTTCACATTTATCATAACAAGGTCATGACAGTGAATTTGGTTATTCCTGTCTCACTCACACTGGTGACAAGTTGATGGATGTAATACTGAAGATGATGCTTTTATGAGAGGGTTGTGTGTGTGTGTCTGGTTTATTAACACGAAAGAAGCCAAAAGAAGGCCTCTGATTACATTACTTAATTATTTTCAGACACATGTCTTGATATATACCCTAAAAATATCCAATTAATCTGCAGTAGCGAAACACATTTCATAGGAATTTTAATGCTGTACGAATTACATTTTTTATCAACATGCACAAGGAGATATCCATTATATTGAACTTATCTCCAAACTGTTCACTGACAACGTAAAATGTTCATAATGAGTGAAAAATATGCAAAGTGCAAAATGTATTCCATTGGGCTGTTAAACATCCACTCCTGGCAATTTGATCAAACTTGGAGATACTGAGTTTAGAAAAATATTGATGTTTACAGTCCCTGAGCCAAAGTCTTAATGCACCTGTAATAAATGTTGTAAATTAATAGGACAAGTTCAGAACTTGAAATAAGAGAGCTCACGTGTCTTGGTCAAGGAATGGCACAACTATTTTGATGAAAACCACAAGTTTATCATGGCCTCCTCTGATTGGCTGTTGGCCATGGGAGTATGGAGGTAGAAGCAAAAGGCTTTTATCCAGCAAAGGGTTGTTTTTTTTCCTGGCTAAACATTGAGTAAATGTGGTATCTTAATGGGGACCTACTCAACCTTTATTTGGTATTTGATCTTTCAATTCTTTATATAGGGTAAAAACCCTGCAGCAGCATTTTAGACAACAGTACCAGCACATTTCTACATCATTTCTGAGGCAGGAAAATGTCAAATCTGAGCCTGAAAATTCAATAATTATAACATGCACCCCCACAGTATACATACACACTTACACACATCAACATACAGATACTTGTGTCTAACACAAACGCATGCATATGTATGTATGTATTCTGCAAATGCATGCACACATTTACGCAAAATACATTCACACACACACAAATACAAACACACTTGAGCAGACCAAACTCCAGGCTGAATCAGAGCAATTTCCAGGCTGAATCAGAGCAATCTGGTCATCCTAATTATAGTGTGCTGTATGGGAAACTGGTGAGGGCCTCAAGGAAAGCTGTAATCAAAACCTCAGGCAGCAGGGTGCTGAGATGAAGTGGCTTTCTACATGTGTGCAGTTAATATGAAGACGTGAAATTGCAAATTCACGACCCTTGAATGCAGTGTGCATCAGGTCAGTTGTTTTCTGTCTTGTAGTATTCTCATATTGAGAAGAACATGGCAGAGGTCTTTTCCTGCCTGGGAATATTGGGAACTGGATCATTATACAAAAAATGTGAAGCGGCAGGTGTAGTGCAGCATGGAACAATTGCTTAACCTGCCTTTAACAAGGGCCACAACCCATAAATCAAACCCCAGACCATGACTTTATAGTTCATCCCATTTTTGTCCTCATTTTACTTTGAATTTACTACATAGTATATAGCTGAATGGAATATTGCATAGAATTTGTACTATTATTGTGGATAGACCATGCAGGCACATAACAGGACATGCATCAGCTCTTAACAAGGCTTTTATTTTGTCATTGTCACTGTCATACAGTAACTGCTTCACACATTTCCCAGCCTCTTTCAGTGTGACAATGCCGGTCAGTCCAATGACATCACCCATCACCCTTGGAATGTCAATGAAATGTCTAACTAGTTTAGCAATTAAAGGCATCCTTGAAACAAACCCCATCATGTCTCGAAGCAAAAGCTTCAGATTTAATTGAGAATGTTTGCCAATCTGCTGTGTGAAACATCTCAAGTAGAAAATGGGATTTTTTTTGGCTGTGTTTATGTGATGGAATTAGCTGTCATGGGATGTTATGACAAATTCTCTGAACTGCCATCTTCAAAGATTCAATTGTCAAAATAGAAAAAAAAGAGAAATATGGGCAGGGACCAATTTATCAGTATAGTGAAAGATGCCAAAATATATGTACTTTGGTGTCAAAAACATTTTCAGTACTGGCTACTGGATAACTTTTATAGAAGCTTCACAGTACATTGAATTAATTATGAAAAGTTTAGAAGTGGGACGTTGAAAACAGGGTTTCTTTATGCCGCAGAGGGAGGCCAGGATCACCAGGATGTTAGTCATCATTTCTAGCTAGAAAAGATTTGCTGCACTGTGAGAGTTCAATTTATTTTGAAAATGAAAGATGTTTTCAGCCCTTACGTGAATCTAATATTTTCTATGGCCAAAATCAGAACCAATGCATTCATGAATATTTAGGAATTGGAGATGTAACATATCACCATGAAGTAATCAAATGTCATTTCCATGCTAATGGTGGATTTACATTTGTATCACATTCAATTCAATTCAATTCAGCTTTATTTATAGTGTCAAATCATAACAGAAGTTATCCCTGGATACTTTTCATATACAGCAGGACTAGAACAGGCTCAATGGTTTTCAAGACAATGATATTCAAAAGTTCCAACATCACCCAAGAGCAGCACATGTAGAAAATACTGAGATATTATGAGGTGTGCATGCATTATTTCATTCATTCATTCACTCACTCACTCAAGCATTCTTAAATTTTTTCCCCTCATAATTCTTTCAATTCTTTTTTTAAAAAGCAAAACTAAAATTACAGTTGTGATGACTGGAGCTAGCTGGAGATCAAGTTAGAAATGTTTGACTGAATGTCAGGTGTGGAAGGAATGCAAACTCTCTTTTTCAAAGGAAAGAAAACAATATTTCAAACAGTTAATCAAACGGATTATTCATATCTTGGACTGTTTGACAAAAAAACATTTTCATCAAACCTTTCCAAGGCATAATACCCTGTAAATAGGATATATTTATCTTGAGCTTCCGATTTGAATTGCCGTATTGCTTCATTTAATCGCCTCTGACACAGACAAACAAACAAAAAGATAAGATCAACAAAACAGTTGTATGACAAGACGAAGCTGAGGAAAGTGCCTGGATCAGCAGGCTAGGCTTAGTCCTTTGAGAAATTAATTCAACTTTGATTTGTGGATTTTATCTTTTCGTGAGGAGGAGTGTGAATGTCAGTCACAATATTTGCTGGGCCCAGTAAATATTGATAGGTGCACCACAGTAATGAAGTTGAGGAAATACAGGTGCACTGAGTATGCCTCTTTCAATGGACATAACGGAATATAGGCAATCCAAACACCAGCTTGTGAACATAACATTGCACTGGAAAAAAATCTACATCCTTCCCATCTACGATTCCTAATATCCTATTTTCTTTAAAAAAAAAAAAGACTAAAACAGAACAAAAATGGTGGTCTATGGTTTAATTCCAATCATATCTGCCTCTTGTTTAAACTGTTTGAAGAACTGTCTAAGATTAAAAGTGTTCTCTTGATCATATGGATCTGCTTTGTCCTGACACTCATTTCCGATTATTCAAAGCACTTAATGCCCCTGAAAACTTTAAGTTGCATTCATTTGTTTCTATAACATCAAAGATTCATGACGAAGTAAGGAACAATCAAATGTAAATTTCAGGGGAAAAAACATCCTCAGCTTTTATTCATTAAGACTTTAACACTCAAACACTTAATTGGAACTGTTTGAATCCGATTTGATTGTGTTGTTGGTATTTTGGTGGAAAATTATGGTCACATTACATTGACCAAAATGCATCCCCCTTATTAATCTGCCACCCACCTCTCCATCCCCTAGTAGCACAGAGAGTACAGGGCAGAGGGGTTGTTAGTCTGCCTGACTCATTGGTCCTTTGTCCGACTGAAGTTTGTGCAAATTAGAATCTATGGCCCTGACCATGACTCTGAAATATCAGTAGCCTGTGCTGTGTATTGATAAATCCATGCTGCTGTCTGTGGTGCTGAAGTAGCAGACAGATTTGTAAATGCAACTTTTCCTCTTAGTGCTGCCTTTCTGTTTCAGTTTCATCTTGGGTAATATTCTGTATAGCTAGATAATATTATATATATATATATATATATATATACACCCCTATTAAAAATTAACAAATTGCCTCCTGAACCTGACCAGCACGTCCTCTGTGGAGGAGGCAGAGTTTGAAGAAGCTTCACCATATTCCTGGCAGAGGTCTCTGAGGTAGTTAAGAAGCTCCTCGGCTGCAAGGCGCCATGTGTGGATATAAGATTCCCTGAGATGCTGAAGGCTCTGGACATTGTTGGGCTGTATCTCTTGTCCATAGTTGCTTTAAACTGTATGAAAAAGTTATCATTCAGTTCATTAAATCCCTGCAGCCACCTGAAGGCACCAGGACAGACATGGTGACAAATCTGCAGCCTCTGATTTGAGAAGTGTCATGCCAGAGCGTAGTGCCATTACGCACGGCTGTCCACTGTGTTTACCTTCATTAAATCACATGCTAATGACACCAGGCTGCTGCAAAGTAACCACACACACACACACACCTCTGAGTGATCGGTTATAACTCGATATTCTGTTGTTTATGCGGGAGATGTCAGATTACAGCTGCTCAATAATCCTGTGTGTCATTGCCTCCTTTCCAAAATGTATTTTTAGCAAAATTAGCATTTGATTCATTACCATTTCTTATTATTGATTTATATCATGATTGTACAAATCAAATCAAATCCCAGACCATCTGCCTTTAGCTGCAGATTTGTGGTACCGTGTGTTCAAGTCTACCGATCTGCAGAATCTGGAGAAGTTTCAACTTTTGTTGTCATCCTTCCCTGTGATTGGTACAGCTGTTTCATAGCCATGGGACCAGTGACAGTGTATTTATTAATCACCACACCCTCTGTTTTATATTCCACATCAATCCACCCCTTTGCACTGTGTGCCGCTGCATGTACATGAACCAAAATAGCTGGTGCTCTTGGAGACGCTCCCCTAGTCTTTACACTTAGGACCCATCCAGTATAAAGCCTTCAATACATACATCTCAAACCCACAATGTATTTTAATTAATAAATACTTTTTTGTTATTTTTTTTTATGGTGAAGTAAAACACAAAACACAGCATGTTTGAATGAAGACACATCCACACTGCTTTTAATAATGTAATAAAGAATAATTGTGCAATTCAGCTGTAGTTTGTACATCAATCATCACAAATCCGACTCCATAGGTCAATGTGGCATATTTCAGCTTTGCAATACATGTTTTTTTCTTCTTTTTTTTATGTAACACAATAGCGTAGTGCCATAAGGCCAAGGTTATTACAGAGCTGCCAAGTAACTACTGCAGGACTCTATACATCATTATGTTCAATAGTATTGTTCTTACTCAGTATAGCATATTTTACAGTATTGCATAAGACATGTCCAGCCCCATTACGAGTCTTAATGTGTTGCACATGTTAATGAACATTGTTGAAACATGCCATCAGCTATAAGTTCACATTCTTTTCAGAGTGGATTACTAACCAGAAAGAACCCATCTTTCAAATGGAACACAAGGGACATTATTCACACTTGATAAACCTTTTTATCCCTTTAATGTGTGAAGTTAGACACTTCAAACATTCCCATTCTGCCCATGTCCCTAAGGAATGGACTGCCACTATGGAGAACACACTGCATTCGGTAGCTACTTTGCATTTTTCTTCCGCATAAAATCTCTTTCAAACAGGAACTCACTCTTAACTAATTACTGACCCAGCTTTAAAGCCTTTTATATGGAGCTGTCTTTTTGATCAGCACAGAGAATGTGGTGAATATAATACTTAACAGTGGCAGAGCAAGGCATTGAGGATATTAGACAGACAGATGTGAATGTATTAACAGGTCTTAAACCGGTAACCTAAGAGTTAAGATGTGGCGTGAGTATGGGATTGTTTGTCGTGGTTTAAATGGCAACAGCCATGTGGACTGACAGAGGATTTTCGGTGTCACCAAATGTTAAGTTTTCATCTTTAAATCCCTGACGATTCAGTTATATAACTGAATTACTTTGATATACATCTCTATAATGTGACTGATTAATAGGGTTGGCAAACGATGGCGGTTTGTGTACGACTCAGTTCGAGCAACCAGATGTTTTGTCTCAGGGTTTTTGCAGTTTCTCATGTAAGAACCTGCAAGAACCACCCAAGATTGCCCATCAAGTGACTAAATGACTTTGTCACATGTCATCTCCGAGTCCTCATTATTCCTGTTGTTCACTATACTGCCAACTAAAAATGCCATGAATATTTTAAAGGAAGCACTGGTACGGTTTAGGTGTAATTGCATGGAGTATCACTGTAATAATGTGACATGAGTTGGTGGGTGATTGGCACAGTATGGCTCCTGGGCACTTTTTCAGTGAATGTTTTCATTTTTTGGCATTATGTATTATCAAAAACAATCGGGAACAAGAGCTCATGCCCAGATGGAGCTAGTTTGAATTTAAGTACATGTTGGCTGCTAAAAAAAGGCAAATTAAAACAGGACTAAAGTGAGAAAGTCATAAAGTATTTCTTCGTTAAAGATAGTATAACATGACCACAATGACCCTTTTTCATTCTTTAAATAAAACATTTCTGTGTGCTGTGAGAGAACATACTAATGCAGCAGCAACTGCCAAATTACTTTTTGAGGTCTGTTTTACGAATGTACTGTGCAGCAGCAGTGTCTCAAACACACACTTAAATCATCTCTCAAGATCTGAACAAAAAAGAAACACATTTTGTGTAAAAACATGTTTTTGAATCACACGTGAACTGCCAGTAAGTACACGTGTGCTTCAAAATACTATGAAAATGAATAATTGATGATGCCCACTGAGATTTTTACACATCAGAAAGTCTCCTCACAAGATTATAAAAGGTGTAATTTGCATGGTACGCCTTTAGAGGTCTGCTTTCACCTTGAAAACCCTTTCTATCACATGTAACACTACCCACAAATTTAAGGATAACTGGCTGTGTTTCAGTAAAATGCACAAATGCTCTTTGTGTGATTAAGATATTATATTTGCAGTGGAATGAATCCGGTGAGCTGGATGATCATGAGGAGGCTGCACTACTATTGTGTTTGTTTTTTTTTGTTACCAAGCAAACCTCTGTATTAAAAATCTGTAATTTTCTTCAGTTATATCTCTTCCTACCAGTGTATTAATGATTCAGTTCACTTTATTTCGGACTGATTTTATTTTTTAAATGTGTGGTGAGAAGTAAGAGAAAAAAGACACGGGATAGAGTTTAAAATAGATATATTGTGTCAATTAATGATGGCTGGGATGTGTTTAATAGCTTAATAGTTTAATTGCTTTTGTGATGTGTGCCAGAGTTATTACAATTTTTGTCACTGAAAGTCAGTGAATAGCAAGAAGATCCTCACAAATGGTTTTGGAGCTAAACATGCAGCTGCCTCATTGGATGCATTTTCACCAAAACAGCAGGAAGATCTCTCAACTGGATTTGAAATTATCTCAAAGTGTTAAGGATGTCATAGGCTCATGTCGTGTGCGTGCGTGTGGGTGTGTGGGTGTGTTTTGCCAAAAATATACATAAACCAGTATCAAGAATAGGTTAAACATGTCGAGGTAATGAAAGTCATTCTGTTGTATTTTTTTGTCCATTTTGAAAAGAGAAACCCTTGATACATGGTCACCCATTTGTCTTGGTCATAACTGCCCCATCAACAACCCCTGCATGTCAGCTTGAAATATGAATTCTCCTCCCCGTCCCTGAATGCTGTGTATATATATCGACATTTGCAGAGCTTGTGGCCGTCTGGCTGCAGGCATTTGATGTAGATTTTCTCAAAGACTTCTTTGGGGATTGTTCATGTGGGCTGAGGCCAGAACTGAGAATTGAATGATGGATACTTCACTACCTCAAGCGACTCTCTTTGGCCTCATATAACTTTACAACCTCATTTTACCCCCTTGGTCTGTAAATTAGGTGTCATAAAAATGAAAAAAAAATGGAAAAAAATAAAATCACAACCAGGCCTCACAGCCATACTGATTAAGAAAGGTGTCTGTGACGCCCACTGTGGACCTTGAAGGTGCATCCATGTCAGTGTCTTGTGAATTACCAAGGGAGGATGGCTGAGGCTGGAGAGGGCTCGAGGTAAAGGGGCCAAATTGTAACAGATTGCCGACCCTAAACACCTGCCCTTAAGCAAAAAAAAAAACTTTAGGAATGGTGGTGCCAGTCACAGCATAATTAATGCTGGGCTGGGTACAGGGTGAGTCCCATCTGCCAATGCTATTTGGTAGACAAAAAAAAAAAAAGCTTTCCGTTTTGTCCCGTCTCAACCAAGCCTTCAAACTGTGCTGGCAAAATCCTCTCTTCTGTCCCCCTTGTCCTCATTATAAGCACAAAGCTGTAAGTCCAAGCCCGGTTTACCCTCAGAGAGCGGCAGCCTGGGGAGAGACTGGGGAAAGCCATATACAGCCATGACATATCGTATTTCCTATCGTATGGGAACAGAGCGACAGAGAAAAGCACAATTGTGCCTTAGCTCTCAAATCATTCTCTTAAGATTTTGTATGCATGAAATTTTCTGCCTATTTTTCAATGAAAGCTATGAAGCTCTGAATAGTGTTGTGTGTATATGTGGGTGGTGCATATCTCTTAGAGGTAGACCATTATATTCTGTCCACTTGAGAGTAGTCTACTTGCTACAGACAGCTACGATTGCTCAGTAATGCATCAATGAAACCGTATGTTTCCACAGACAAGAACACTCAAATGCATTCCTCACTCTCTTAAGCACACAGACAGAACCAAGCACAATGGCATGTAGTATATGTGCTCGCTGTATTTTCAACAGCATCGGTATGATTAATGGCCTTCTGAACAGGGGAACTTGTTCAATGTGACACAAGCTTTTGTCTCTGTGTTTCATCCCCTTCCTCTTCCTGACAGCCACCAGAATCTCCCTCTCTTTGCAACCAGCGACTGCTGGCTGGTGCGCCAGGGTGGGAGGATATGATATGAGCTGACAGCACAGTAATAACCCATGCAAATTAACAGGGTGGGGTGTAAATGCAAATGCTAAAAGCACAATAGAAAAGTGATTAAAAAGCATTTCAGTGTCTTTTATCTCATGGTGCTGCTCGTGCTGGGGAATAAAAAGAGCAGACACACTGTAGGTACTGAACACTCGTGCCAGCGCTCATTTAGACACATCTTTTTTTCCCTCTTGAGAGGACTTAACTTTGATTGTTTTTCAGGCTGCCTTCTATCTCCCCCACTGCCACAATCATAGCCAATCCAACTGTGTGACTTCTCAAAATATGCGATGTAAGCACTTTGTGTTATGTTTGGTTTAGCTTAACTCAGTCTGAAGTGCATGTATGTTTCCCACCTTCACAAGAAATAACTCCTATTTGACATGCATGTGTATGTGTCTTTACCATAGACTGTATAAAATATGGACGTAGTCGCTGTGACGTCACCCATAGATTTCTGACGAGTTAAACTTAAGCTCAAAGTGGGTGGGTCCGGCCGCTGCCGTCTTAGCAGTGCCTGACACCACCTGACTCCCGGCTAATCCAGAAATGGACAAAGAGGTGTGGCATGGATGAAGCCGAGGTGGTGCCCTTTATTTTGCAGAACTTTAAGACTTAATATAATTTAAACGGCTAAGTTGTGTAAAAAATACATCCCTCATACAGTTGTCATGAACAGAGAAATTAGTTATTAGTAGTTAAATTACTTTTCTTTTTTTTTACCAGGCTGTGAACATGTTTATTTCGGCTGTAAAGTTTTAACATGGGGGTCTATGGGGATTGACTTTTGTACGCATTCAGTTTTTGGCGCTTCTGTGTTGGTTTCATTTTTTAGCCCCAGAGGTTGCCACTTGGTCTTTACACAAATATGAATTTACATATACCTCTCTGCTAGAAGAAACTTAGCCTTGGAGCAGAACTCAAGCAGCAGTGGGGCATAAGTTGTGTGCATTGCCAAGATCTGGCAGAGTAAAATTTGTTTTGATTTTTTGGATGCCAGAATCATATCCTCAAGCTGATGAGAAAAGTTGAGATCATAGAACTGGCTCAGGAAGGGTGCAATTAACTTCCATTCCAGACTCCACTGGGATGGACATTAGGTGAAAGAGTCAATTAAATTGACATTTTGAATTTCCAGTTGCTTAATTTGTACTAATGTGGCATGTCTGTTTCCACTCATCATGTTTTACCTTACTCATGCCATTGCGTTTAGGACCAATTACAATTTGCTTTAAGAGCGGCTGAGTAATATGACGCCTTTACTCTGAAGTTTCCAATGTCCTTCTGAAAGTGGTTTGTTCGTACTTTGAACACTTAATTGAACAGCACACTAAATGTACATGAATTTGTCTTGGTGGCATTGATGGAGAGCCATATATGGAAGGGGATGAGTTGTACAGTGTATGAAAACACAAAAGGACAGCAGACATAGATGTGTACGGTGATTAAAAACCTGTGAACAGGTACAAGCACCTCAGCTGACATTAGCATCTGTCTGCACAAGTGATGGTGCAGCGGATGCTGCTCTGTAGCTTGCCCCTGACCTCTGACCCCTCTGTGGAGAATTATAAAGAAATGTCTCTTTAAAGGGTGAATACAAATATTCAGCGATAGTGGCATGAAAACAGAATCTTGCAAAGTGCACTACATCATCTTAACACATGGTATTTGCCAGCCTCTCCTCTCCCTCCATCTGTATTCTGTCTCTGGATTTTGTTACAGATCTGTGCATCAGAGATGCAGTGTGATATTTTCACTCTGGCACTACGAAGAGGGAAATATGTTTTAGATGTTTGGGGTCCACTTGTGTCTCTTTCTGTCCGGCTATTATTTCCAATTTCAACAATGAAGAACCTCTCCAAATTCTCCATTGTTTTGCATATTGATGACACTGTGTCACCTCAAGGCCCTCTTTCAAAGCAGTTTGAAATACAACCATGTATCTACAACACATGGGGATGTGGCAGGTTATTGGCCTGTCTGTATTCACTGTAAAGAGAAGTCAAATCTACTCGTGCCTTTTTAATTGCGAAAAATAAATCCAAATCAATTACCATCCTTACAAATGCTGATGGAAATTAGTGGTTGAAAGCTTTATTAAAAGCAAATCTCGTCCGTGGAGCATTCAGAACTAATGTTCTTTTGTGACTAAATGGCATGCATCCACATAGGATAGCTGGTGACTCAAGCACAAGTCGTGCATAAAAGGTAATACGCAGTAAACAAAGAAAAAAAAAAAAGCAGCAATAGCAGGCAGTTGTGAGCTGTCTGAAATTGAAAACCGTCGCTAAGTGATTGCACTAATGTTCCTTGTGTGATTGCTATTTAAATTGTCTTCTACTTTAATTCTGGGACAAAGACTAGCTGCTGCTTAGGTGCCAGCTTTCACCTGTATAGTTATCAAACCATTTCAAACTAAACCTACAGTGTCATTTCACAATACTTTGATTTCCATCCATTTTCAGTACTCACTTCTCCTGTGTAGGTACACAGGGGGCTGGAGGCTATCCCAGCATGCACTGGGTGAGAGACAGTGTACATGCAGGTCACCAATCTATCAGAGGGCAACACAAAACATAGACAAACACATGCATACCTACGGGCATTTTAGAATTTAATGCATGTCGGAACAAAGTGGAAAATGTCATAAGTTCAGTTCTTCTTATAGACGAGGTTCCTCAGCAGTCAGATTTGTCAAGAATATACACCAGTGATTCTGCTTTACACTGCACATTGAAATGCCTTGCACTATCATTTAACGATTCACAATTCATATTGATTACTTTGGGACTCTTGGGCTCACAATAAATAAAAAAAAGTACAGCTTAATTAAATATTTATATTTTTCGGAATTACTGTCAGTAAAAGTAAGCCAAGGATGACCTTGCTGCCTTTTCTTTGCCATCCTCCCCACACACACACCACCTTCATCCACTATAAATAAACCCCCAGAGAAGTGGACTCGAGGCCAGGGTGCTTAGTACAAGGGGATGTTGGGAGTGTTTCTTGTGAGTCCAGCTGTCTCCAGAGCTCTAAATCCCTTAATTATGAGGCCAGGGAAAGCAGTCTCTCGGGAGCATTAAACATGCTCCTGTTCTGCACATTCACCAATCCCATTTGCAGTTTTTTTTTCCGTTTCTTTTTTTTCTTTTTTTTTTTTTTGGAAAGATAGCAGGGTAATGGTGCTTGAGGATACAGAACAAGAAGGGGGTGGTAAACGAGAAATAGAGGGAGAGATCATTATTGAAGTAACTGGCACAGCAGTACTACCAGGTACAAAAGGAAGTAAATGCTGCTTTTAATGCAGCGGTGTGCAAATGAACTTTGAACAGTAAAAATTAAGGAATGACTCATGGGACTGCAGGCCTCTTTTTTTTTTTACACATTTGCAGTATCCTGCTTTTAAGTTTCAGGATCTGTATTCATATGATATAACTGAAAGTAGCCAGCAGTACATACAGCACATGTTTGGCAGGGTTAGGCTAAGGTATTCAAGGTTTTTATCTTCAAAACCAAATCGTGTTGTTGTCCAGCCTGGTCATTTTTGTCATTTTGCGTGTTATCACAACACTTTTTTTTGCTTTCCGGGTGTCATTTGACACCACATAGTCAACGTTGAGTTATCTACGTCGAGTATGTAACTTATATGTGTAAGTTAATTTACATAACAAATGTCATTATTTTAACCCAAACCGCGAAGTTTTCCTAAACTTAACCAAGTAGTTTTGTTGCCTAAACATAAGTGCGACCGTATAGTGAAGCAGCAAAGTTTGATGTGTAAAAGTGACATCAAGGGTTCTTGAAAAGCGTCCGGATGTGACAAATTGGGAATGAGAAAGGGACGTTAAATGTTGTCAAAAGCACACAAAAAAAGGCAAAAAGTGCCATGCTATTTGTATGCTTTCCCATGAGATCATGTTGTATTGTCAGGTGTCAGGTGAAAACCTTAATGGTCAAGTTTCAGGAAGGTTTAGCTTGATATGGCTTTATTACAAATTACTTTTGAAAAAGTTCCATGAGCCCATGAAGTTGTCAAAATTACTCAACCTAAAGAGGAAGATGTAATCCTTAATATAAAGTGAAAACATGAAAATCACCAGAATTGGACATAGTGGGGTAAGTGATACACAAAACCCATTTTCTCTCTCTCAAACCAATAATATACAAGGACCAAAATATTTCAATCAATTCTGAGGAAAGAAAGAACAACTTCTGTGGCAATCTGAATGCCAGGCACACAGAGCAGAAACACTTTAGCCTGCACACTGTGTAGCAATGCAGTTTTCATTATGTAAAGGAAAGTAAGAGATGGTACGGAGAGGATTTGGAATTTTTATATGTTCTTGAATCATTTGAGTCTTTAAAGAAACCTCCAAGAAGATATTGACATATATATATATATATATTTTTTTTTTTATAAAAGTGTCTTTGCTTTTCATATTTTTTCCCCTAAGACAACAGATTGTTTAGCAAACTTATCTGTGGTGGCTTTTGTTGCATTTCAATTCATAAGTTTTCTCCCTGTTTTGTATGAGCTCTATATCAGCATCAACATACTATACAGTAACCTTGTCAAGAGAGGAATTTAATTATTTATCAGTTATAATGATTGCTATGCAGGTCTCAGTACGAGTTAGTACTAAGAGGCAGATGCCCCCATTTAACACACTCAACAGTAACTTAAAACAAAGAACTGCAGCACAAGAAAACAAGGGGAAAAAAGAGCTGCAATTAAATCAGAATCATTTATTAATGACCACACGACCAAGGTCAGTGGTCATGTATACGCTCAATTCAACACTGTCATAAATAAACAACAATGTTACTTAAATGGCACAGCAGACAAATGCACAAGTTAGCACATGACAAAAGACAGTATTTACAGATTGACACAGTTTTTAAAGTGCAGGTACAACAGGGTTAGTGCAGAGAGTTCAGAATTGCTATTGCAGTGGGGACAAAACTATTTTTGAAACAGGATGATTTGGTGGACAGAGATCTATAGCGCCTCCTGGAGGGAATCAGCTGGGACAGGTGGTGAGAGGGGTCAGATTATTTTTGTGCCCTTTTTGATACAATGATTCAACTGATGGGAGGGAGGTGCCAGTGATCTCTGATGATTTGTTGACTGTGTGCTGTAGTTTTTTTTGCGTGAGTGACTGTCCATGTCTCTGTACCAAACTCAGTGATGGCTGTATAGAACTGAAGGAGGAGTTTTTGTGGTCTGTGTTGATGCTCCATGAGGTTTTGAAAGGTTTAGACATCATCATCACAGACAACCATCTTAATCCATCCAGGGTTGTTGTGTTTGCAAATAGTGTGCTGTGCACAGTAGGTCTTGTTTTTAATCATGTCAGATATTTTGCTGTCTTTTGTTTTGATGCCCATTAGGGGGCCATCCACCCACAGGGCAGAAACCCTGATCAATATGGCTCCCGACTTGACCAGAATGTTGTGTTAGAGATTTTTGTCTAACTAAACAAAGCATCTCCTTATTAGTGCTTTGAATAAGTACTTGTCAGGAGATTATCAATACTTATCAGTCAAGTGGAAACTTGCAATTTGATAGTAATTATTTTTAATCTAATAAAATTGGATTTCATGAGATTAGCTTTGTCTGAATTAAATGTGTGTGGTTTGGTGTGTTAAAACTCCCTGCAGATTGCTGCAAAACTCTCCTGATCTCTTTGCGTTTACAGCTGCTAATATTGTGAAAATGAATCATACTTTTTTAACTGCACAGTAGCAGCACTTGAAACACTTTGCAAAAAATAAAGGGACAGTTGTGTTAGGAATATATTTACTGGAGCCCAGAAAGCTTTTACAAAGTAGAATATGATGCTGTTTTATTGAATAGAGCAATCAATATTATAAATCCATAAACTTGAATTGTTTTTTTTTTATTGTCTGATTCTCTGCATACTGCAGCAACATCACCGTACTGGAGGCACTTCTGTGTCAGGTACTTGGGAATGATTGGTCAGTAACAGACACCTCTGACAGCTTATCATATGCCAGGTTGAGACAGGCTTGTCAGTAAGCTAATGGAGTGTTCTAAGGTTAATTTACTACCATATGAATCCCATCAATATGCAATTAAGTGGTGTGGAAACACAGTGGCACCCAGACCAGCAGTGAAATACCCACCAACCCCACCTTTAATCAATTAATTTCTGTGGCATGTCTGTTTAAAACCTCTTGATGGCTTTAAGTGACACATAAAAAAGACACTGCTCCTTACATGACCTTTCTTGTTGCCTCACCGTATCTGCCTTAACACTAGGACCGCCAGCTAACACACCCACAGGTGCTGCAACAGTCTGACTGTTATATGTAATTTCATTAAATTTCATTGTTTGTTCACAAGCACATCAATAATGCATTTGTTTAATGAAGTTATTATGGCAAATAAACAAAATAGCACAGAGCACAGAGCAGGATATGCAACCTTTTTGCTAATTTAAAATGTTTATATATATATATATTTTTTTTTATAATGTGCATTGATTTATTTACTGCTGCTGCACGTCTCCCATCCAAATGGACCAATTTGCTTTAAAATACTAAATACAACTACACTAATAAATAACTTATTTATTTATTATAGCCTATTGTAGGCTTCAGTTCAACAATGTTGTGTACAACATGTATGACATGTACAACATAATTA
>JAOVVB010082717.1:0-13602 GCA_028570985.1 Heterobranchus longifilis
TTTTTTTTAATTAAACAATTAAACTATAATAATTTATTTATGTATAGTTTAAACTGAAAGTTTTAGGCCGTGAACAAAACCTGATACAGTTTTATCATGTGAGGTAATGTTGTTAAATTAT
This sequence comes from Heterobranchus longifilis, assembly GCA_028570985.1. Taxonomy (NCBI): domain Eukaryota; kingdom Metazoa; phylum Chordata; class Actinopteri; order Siluriformes; family Clariidae; genus Heterobranchus; species Heterobranchus longifilis. The sequence goes on from JAOVVB010082717.1 coordinate 122, forward strand.
TTATTATTTGCATAATATATTTAGCTTTTTGAAAAATCTGAAATATCCCGCATGCACACGATTTGCTTAATTTTTCTGTTTTTTGTTTGTAATATAATTTTATATATTTCATTTAAGTAGCGAGGCAATACAGTGTACACAGTATTAATTAAATATCAGTCTCGTGTGTACTTCCTGTGTGTGTTACTTGTCCTGCTTTCAGGAGATACTATAAGCTGGAACTGTTTAAGAGACAAGAATATTGTTTGTGAAATAATTCACTTTATTTAAAAAAAATAATATATGAATTTATATCTGGAATTTATTTTAATAAATGTATTTATTTATATAAATTTATGTATGTATACATTACATTTGAAATAGAAAGTAAAAAGTCAAACCTACTCATGCATTAAACAGAAAGTAGAATATTTCTACTTTAATATATTTCTATATATTAAAGTCCCAGATAATAAGTAAGTATAACTAATATTTTAAACATAATACAATAGACTTGCTTGAGATTTCTACCTAATAATAATAATAATAGTAAGAATTAATTCTTACAGCCCTTTTTATTTCTAGTAGAACGGTCAAGCGGGTTTATTTATATGATTATGGAAAACAATGTACAGGTAATATGAACTTAATAAAGATAATACAAGAAGTAATCAGTGAATTTGAAAATTTTAATAAAAAATATGTAAGATAAGGATATTAGAAGAAAAAATAAAAATAAATGAATTTTGAGTTTTAAATACAGGAAAATAGATACAGTATACTCTTAAACCTGATCTACCCTTTTTAATTTTGTATCTGTAGTAAAAAATAATCATCTTCACAATCTATAATGATGATCTTGCTGTGCATTTATTTAAATTAAAGTATTTTACAACAGTTTAATAGTTTTTAGGACATCAAATAGTTTTTATGTCCACTCAGTTACTTTTTTTGCAATGAGTAACTTTATTTATAGATTTATAAATAGCATCTGATTATAATCATGATAAACTGCTTGGCCCAAAAAAAAAAGAAAAAAAAAAAGGAAAGGCTCACACTTGGATCGTTGGACTGTTTTTAGCTTTAATTATGAAGCATGTGCACAAACAATCTTATGCAACATTATTTCCATCCACAGTTGCATTAATTAATTTTTGGCCGGGGTTTTGTATTGATGACGAAAAGGTCGAACCACTAAACAAAGTCGTCTCCATCACCTTCTGTAGTATTTTCAACGGGGTTAAAGTCAGGACTCTGTGGTGGCCAGGTCATGTGTGACAATGATTCCTCATGCTCTTTCACAGGTTGCACCCTGGGAAGAAACCCTCCATAGATGTGATATCCTGGTCATTCAGTACGTTCAGGTCGTCAGCTGACTGCATCTTATTGGCACATGACGTTGTTGAGTCTAGACCTGAGCGACTGAAGCATCTCAGATCATCACACTGTCTCCAGAGGCTGTACAGTGGACACTATACATGATGTGTCTGTAGTTTCATGTGCTTTCTGACGCATCTGTCGCTCTGGAATAGGTTCAGTCAGGACTCATCAGATCACATGACCTTTTTCCATCAAGTCCAATCTTTATTCTCCCTATCAAACTGAATGAGTCTCACTCACTAACCAGTGTTTTTTTTTATGGACGCACAGCTGTTTAGTCCCAAACCTGTGAGTTCTCATAAGATGCATACCTTACACCAGGTGATCTCCAGAGCATACTGTAGTCTGTTAAGAACTGGCCGTTTCTTTGCATCAATTAGGGTTAAATATTATTTAAACCCTTATTAAATGGTGACTTTTATTTTGTCCATTTCCCAGACTGATTCTATGCAATATTAAAATCCTAAGTTTTATATAGCATGTATAGTGTATATATGATGTACTATACCGAATAATCTAGATAACTAAACTGTAGTTGTGTGTGTGTGTGTGTGTGTGTGTGTGTGTGTGTGCTCCTGTTCCTGCGGTGGTGTGAAAGTCAGTGTGAAAGCCAGCACTTTAATTAGGTCATACTCTCACTTTTTAACAAGGCTTAAAGGGACACTTTGCCCTAAACCGCTTAAGCTCCTGATTATGAATGAACCCAGTGTGGCGAGGTGGATAACTCCTCTCATCTCTGCTCGTGTCCGTTCGCTGTGCGAGTGCGAGTGCGAGACGTCTGCTCCGCCGTCCATCTGCTGTTCTACATTACATAAAATATCCACCAACACAGTATATCTTTCTTATTTGTCCGTCTTCAGTAGTCATGTTTCACATAAAAGTACTCGATGGTTACGTGACCATAACTTGTAGGCCTCACCTCTGGGCGGAGCTCACCGAAAAAACAACCAGGAGCGTCACCTATTCAGGCCTTTGCTTCCACCGAAGAACAGCTTTCCATTGTGCCTTTTTCATCTTTTTTTCAACACCAAACGGCATCTGGTATATACAGTAGATCGTGCTTTGTTGTAGTACAGATTTAAACAGCCGCCCCCTCCTCCCATTTTTATTTATTTGTGTGTGTGTGTGTGTGTTGTGTGTGTGGAAAAAGCCAGCGAGGCTAAAATTAGCCGAAGAGAAGGGCTGAGAGTGAATAAACAGACGGGCCCATTAGCATGGATGGGTTATTGGCTTATTCGCCTCTTCTGAGGGCTGCCCATTAAAAGTGGTAATGTTCGCCCGCAGCCATGCCTCCAGGACCCGAAGGAGACCAGGAGAAGCGTATTTCACATGCATCAGACACCCGAATTAAATAGACCAATGTTCCCTAAAAAGACTGAAGTACATCTCTTTCTGATGTGCGTCTCAGGCAAAAAATTCATTGATCTTGGAATGTCCCTTGGCAATTATAAAATATTAAACCAAGTCACACTTTTTGGCTCAGCTTAATTTCTCTCGCTCTCTCTCTAACACTCTAACACACACTCACACACACTCACACTCACACAAATGCTGTTTATTTCTTTCTTACTTTTGATCAATTTAAAAAAAAAAAAAAAAAAAGAAACTACTTGGGAACACTTCCTAGTAGGGGAGAGTGTTACTGATGTTTTTGTTGTACTGCATGATTTTAGCGCCTCATTTATAATGAAATATATAGAAGCCATCATTAGGACATTCCTTTGTGCTACAGTTTTGAAAAAGTGTGTAATCACTGGTCATAACAAGACTTCCTACGTAGACATATTACACTGCGGAGTAGTTAAGATTGCCGATATGTGATTAAAAATAAATATCTTTGGCAGTTTTTGCCAGGAAGTCATTTTTTAAACAGGAAATGTCAATTTTATCAGATGTAGTCATTATGTGTAATTAACAGGGACAAACTGCATTAATCAACCTGCAGTATTTATGATGTAAATTTCTGACTTTATGCGCTGGGGTTGTTCAGGTCAAACCCGAGACTTTCTGACGAGTGAAGGCGTTAAAGCGATTGGTGTTTATAGAAGGCTTCGAGCTCAGAGCGGTGATGAGACTCTTAGCCGCAATAAAACATTTGAATGGTGAAAACGTTTTAAAGAAGCCCGGACGTCCACGAACGATGATCTTTGGCCGAGGTGAAACGGCTGTTCCTTGACAATCGATGGATAACTTGTCGTCAACTTGTGCAAGAGATGAATCTGTCTGTGGAAACTGTACGCACTAGTGATGGCTCGTTCATGAACGATCCGTTCTGTTTGAACGAGTCTTTAACGTGACTCGTAGTCTCAGAGAGAGAGTCTAAGCGTAGTCTCAGAGAGAGTGATTTGTCCATTTTCTACTGGGCGCACAAAGCATCGCAAAAAACCTCCGTAGATTTTGTACAAGAAATAGAAATGAGTAGTTACTGTTGTGTCTTCTAGTCCGAGTCGTTCGTTCTTTTGTCACGAGACTCTCATAAACGCTATGCAGTGCAGTACCCAGGAAACAGAATTGAACAGTTCTTCTCATGAGTCTTCTAGTCTGAGTCATTCATTTTTTTTCATCTATTGCACGGCATAGCGTCTATGAGAGTCAATGAACAAAAGAACGAACGATTCGGACCAGAAGATATGAGAGGTGAGCTGCTCATTCTCTTTATTATAATATGTCCTTATTGCATTGTGATATTTCCATTACTGGAATTATAGTCACAATTCATGTATGTAGACGTGTTGGGGGTTTGTTTATTGAAAATGTAACATTTTATTTTATTTCTGATCAAAAGAACGAAATTAACTAAAAGACTCGAAAAAAGATTCATTAATTTCGATGACCGAGATTCAAAGAACTGAGTCACTAAATTGATGTTTAATAAAATAAATAAAACTTCCCACCACTAGTACACACACAATCATTCACTAACACCACCTGCACACTACGTCCCCCGTACAGTCCTGACCTCGCTCCAAGCCATTTCTACATGTTTGGCACATTAAAGGAGTTCCTGGGAGGCCTGTGTTTCAGACGTAAAGCAGGCGGACTGATCATGGCTCCGGCGTACCGAGAAAACGTTCTACCTTAATGGTATCCAACCTGGGATAAGTGCGTTAGTGTAGCAGAGGATTATATAGAGAAATAAAGAGTTCTGTTATTCCGTACAATCCAAAAAAGTCCTGCTTTGACTTGAACTCTCCTGTGTTTAAAAAGCATTGTTACTTCTAGCAACTACTGTAAACATAAAACAAAATATTTGTTACATTACAATCCTAAACCGAATCGCTGTTTAAGATCTACACCTACTTTGTAGCTACTCGGTTCTGCCGTCGTATCAGGGCCATTTAGCATAATAGGTGCAATTCGTAGGCAACGCTTTGCCATGCGCAATTTACCGGGCACCTTCTAAACCAAGGAATAGTTCACCACCCAAATAAAGTTCTCAGGGGTGGGCATGTGGTGGAAAAGTGTGTCTGACAAAACATCTGTACAGAGAATACAGTCAGTAAGGGTAGATCTACTACTCGATAAACTGCAGAAGATATGGAGTGGGCGTGTCTTCCCAGGGGCAGGAAAGGTTTAATTTAATTTTTTCAGATTTATAAGAGGCGACACGGTGGTGTAGTGGTTAGCACTGTTACCTCGCACCTGGGTCCAGGGTCCAGGTTCGATTCCCTGTGCTTGGTGGGTTTCCGCCAGGTACTCCGGTTTCCTCCAACAGACCAAAAACATGCAGATTGGCGTTCCTAATGTGTGTGTGTGTGTGTGTGTGTGCCCACTCTGTGATAGATTGCCACCATGTCCAGGGGTGCACCCTGCTTTGTGGCTTTCCGTGACCCAGGACAGGATAAGTGGTATAGAGAATAAATGATTTATAAAGTCCTTTTTCTTTAATATCTTGTGACAGTTCCTTGGCTTTCTCTGGCTTTGGCTCAGGAGCTCAAGTCAGTGTAGACTGTGAATGAAATGTACAGAGCTCTCTTAGGCTATTTATACACACATATTAATTATAATGTGTCAACTTGTGTGTATATTATCAGACCAAACGTTATGCCAAATCGTATGTAAACTTTTGACCAGGACCATTCCGATAATTTCTTTTATCGGTATGATTTACTAAGCGCTCATGCAATTATGTGATAATACTGATTGCCAATATGTCACAAATCCTGCCAGGGTATATAAACTTATGAGAACAACCCTACGTACAAGGAAAGTCAGCACAGTTGATATTGGACGCAGAAGAACATCATTAAATATGGCCAATAAGGATGTCAACACCCGATCATCACATCCATATGCGGTTCTTCTTTAAACTTTTGAGACAACGTGAGAAACACGTAATTGTACAGAATGTCTTTGTCTGCTGTAGCACTACAGGTAAATTCCGTCCGGTGGAAAACATCTGTGCATCAAGCGAGCTCTATGAAGACATGATGGTGAAGTAGAAGATCTTCAGCACCTTTCTCAGCCCCAATGAAGACCTTTAACGCCTCAGACCTCCTCATCCTCCTCCTCGATCTGTACTTTCCCTCAGTAACACTCTTATAAGTGAATAAATACAGTACAGATCCCCCCAAAGCTATGCTCCAAAATCTAGCGAAAGCCTTCCCAGAAGAGTGGAGCTTATTATGAGAGGAAAGAAGAAGCAGCTGTATATTAATGTTCATGGGTTTGGATTGGGATTGTAGATACTCAGGTGGCCATATAGTGTCTATTATATGGTGGAATGAATAGATGCAATGAACACATCATGATTAGTTGTTTGTAAGCTTAAAAAATTGAACAACCGCCTGCTTTGACATGCTGTTTGGGGCATTTCTTTATTCAGCCAGTGTGTTTTGGATCTAGACGGCACTGTGGCTTAGTGGTCGGCGTTGTCGCCTTGCACTTCCAGAGTCCCAGTTCAGTTCCACCCTCTGGTCTGTGTGCATGTTCCCCCTGTGCTTGGTGGGTTTCCTCCGGGTTCTCCAGTCCAGACTCCAAAGACATGCAGATTAGGTTTATTTGTCCTAAGTCTCCTGGGATAGACTCCAGGCCCCCCACGACCCTAAATACAGGATAAAGCGGTATAGACGATGAATGACTGAGTGAAATATCAAAGCAAACCAATTTCAACACATTTTGTCTTTATCTTATGATGACAATTCTTTATTCTGACTTTATTCTGACTACAGGATCACTAAATGATTCGATATGACCTATGACCTTCTCATTGACCAGATCACAACCTTACATAGACAGGTTTTAGACAGCGCTTTTTACTTCCATCTTCAAAACACCAACTGAAAGAATATCTTTGGGAAGTAGAGCGCGTTTGTTTCTCCATAATTGTGTAGGATCTACGTATCATAAGGTGTTGTAAAATCTCATCGGACAGGCAGCGAAATAATAGCCCGGTACCTTACTAAATGACTTCTTTTCAATTTTGTACCTCCGTTAGCGATCCATCTCTGTGTTCGGTCTGGTAACTCAGTCCTGATCACATTCCTCCCTCCTCTCTTTCCCTCTGTGCCTTCTGAGACTTCCCAGGCCTCTGCAGCTAATTGCCCAAATAATTAAATTTAACTCTGATCTCAATAAATATATACAGCCAGCTGTTTGACAGGCTACACAGTTCATTAGAGCGTGCGCTGTGTTTGTCATTTGGCTAATTAAGATTTAGAATCGATCTCCGATTGCCCGGTGAGGAGGTTAGCAAGCCGTGCACAAGGGACTCTCATCTCTTTTGTGCAGGAAACTAAAACACGCATTTCCTTAAGCTCCTGCGCTCGACTCGCGGCCTGCTGTGGGATTCATCGCACAAGCCTAATTAGAGAGGCCGCTTCAATCTCAAATCAGGAATCAGCGTCAGATTTGAACACCACAGCAATGCGAATAATAACGATAGCCAGGTTTTTCCCGAACATGGAATTAAATCTAAGTGGGCAGTCTATTTGTTGCAAAAAATTTCCATTACATCTGGCCCATAAAAATGTCTTTTACTTCAATATATTAATGTTAACCAACCTGCTGTATTCAAGACATTCTCTGATTCTTTTATTTATTTCGGCGTGTACATGATCACAGCCTTACGTTATCTCACAGTTATTTATTGTAATTGTTATTCTTGCAGCAGACCGAACAGAATGAAGTACAATGCAAAGTGTCACATACGTCTCCTGCTTATTTTATGCCCCAGCCTCGCCTTAAACGCACAGAGAGGAAATAAACTACAGAAACTAGTCAGTAGAGGTAGGTAGGTCCAGGACAGTGCATTATTTCTCTAAGCAAGGAAAACATCGCACACTTGGACGCTAGCTAATAAACGTATGATGTGTCCGCCCTTGGGATATCTCAACCTACCCGAGTTCTACGTCTTGCTTACAGCTGTGGCGTTTTTGTAAACGCTCTGTTTTAATCGTCTGAGCGGGCGCGTCAAACGTGGTGTCCGTACTGAGAACTGCACCGGAGTCTAAAGCACTTCAAATAAGCGAGTCTGACTGCCGGGCTCGTCCAGCACGACAGAGCAGCACTATTACACAGCCCCCATAATGCATTACTGCGCCTGACGCTAATTACCATCCAGCCCTGCGTTTCTCCACATCCAAATCCGGCCGTGTTACAAATGACGGCGGCGCCAACAGAAGCCCTGAGTTTCTCTGTCTGTCACGTCTCTGTGTGATGGAGCAGGGCATGTATTTTTTAAGGCTGTATGAATTATGTATCTGGGCAGGCTGTAATGAAGCGGGCTGACTGATGGCGCTGCTGCCGTGAAACGGGGATCGGCGCTCTTCCTCGTCGCTCGTGTGACTCGTTACACACCACAACTGTTTATCGTCTGACTGGCTGTACAGCCTGCATGTGTGGGCGTGTGGTTACGCTCCACATGCTCACACGGACACATACTCGCTCCATGTGGGATGGAATAAACAGATGTCACTTGACACACACTCACACACACATTCACAGACACATGTCCTTACTTAGAGGTCGGAGTATCAACAGTTTGTTGTGTTGCCTCTGATTTCCACAAAAAGAGTGTTGGAACAGCCGAACAGCGAGAACTTTGAATTTTCATATCTTTTGATTATCAGTTTTAAGGTTAAAATAAAGGATTCAAAATCAGAAAGTTTTAGTCTGATTCGGAGAGTTGAATTTTACTCCCATGTCAGTTATTTTTACATAATACCAGTATACATGGAAAGATTACATCACATTTTTTTTATTATCATTTTCTAAAATAATTACTAGAAATAACCCCAGGTAATACATATCACATCAGAACTAATCTGTTTTTACATACAAACAAACTAGGAGATAAAAATCAAAAGAAAGACATAGGTCACCTAGTTTTTTCCAGTCTTTATTGGTCCAGTTTGAGTGAGTCTGTTCCCAGTTTAGCTCCAGATTCCTGTTCATGTCTGACAGGACTGGAACCTGATGTGATCTTTCACTGTTCCTTGAACAGTCCGCTTTGAGGTTTGACCTCTTCTGCTCACCACATTTATATAGAATTATTTTTTTAGTTTCTTTCACAGTGTATTGCGTTCTGTTTTTAGCAAAATGTAATTATTTGATGGGTGGCACAGCAGATAGCATCGCTCTTGTCACAGCTCCAGGCTTTCAATTTTGAGATCAGATTCTCATATCTCTAGGTTTCCTCTGGGTTCTCCAGTTTCCTCCCAAGTCCTAAAAATCAGTGGTGGACAAACACTTAACGTCTTTAAGTGTAGGTAAACATACCCTAAGAAAGCTAGTATTACTACAGTGAAAGTAAAAGTCTTTCATTTTTATTTCCACTTGAGTTAAAGTACAAAAGTATTTGCCTTCAAATATACTCAAGTATCAAAAGTAATGAACTGGTTTTAGCTTGCAGTGGCCTTAAAGTCATGGTAAAAAGTATGTAAATCTCTCTCTCTGGCTTATGGAACATTTGGGAGAGGGCGCATAAACATGAGTGAGTGAAGGTTTTTGAAGGCCATAGTCTGGTTGCTGTTCACGGCCAACTCCACTTCTAATTTTATCCAAACACCTGCTACGACATTGGTAGGGTTCTCGCCTGCCATGTGGAAGACCCGGGTTCAATTCCCATCCAAAACCTAAGCCACTGGATGCAGTGCCGGTCCCAAATCCGGATAAATCGAGAGAGTTGTGTCAGGAGGGGTATCTGTACTCTGGTACCTGTGCCAAGCTGTGTGTGAATCGGATGGTCCACTGTGGCTGCTCTTCGATGGGAATAGCCAAAAGGCCAACAACAGTTTGAGATTGGGAATGTCAGGGTGAAAAGACAAATGATCTCAACTAAGGTGTAAAATTTATGCTTGTGTACAAGTTTTCACAAGAAAAAAACCCCGAAATGTTTAGGTTGATTGTAAAAAGATGTAACGAGCAACGAAGGCTTTGAATAGAAATATACTGTATTCTAATTAAACCTTAACATAGTGGACTTCACGTTAACTAAAACACATTTCGTGTTATACAGCTACACTTTTGACCTTACAGAGGGAATTTATTCATGGTCACTTTCTATCTGGTATCACCCTTACTGATGTCATCTCAGGGAGTTTTTCCTTGCCACCAGGAACAAAGATGAAGTGAAAAATGCATACATCTTTTACATATTTATATCCAAAAGTTTTATTTCTCTAAAGCTGCTTTGCACCAATCCATGCATCCATGCATCAATCAATCTAGGAACCTGTGTAATTCTAGGGGCCATGGAGGCCAATATTGACCTTTGTATTAATTCCCATTTTAAAACCTTTGGTTAACATTCATGGTTCACACACACAACGGGCAATTTGGGAACGCCAATTAGCCTAATCTGCATGTCTTTGTACTGTGTGAGGAAACTGAAAAACCTGGAGGGAACTTAACAACCTCGGGGAGAACATGTAGAGTCCATCCACACAGACCCCGAGGCGGGAATCGAACCCAGATCCTGGAGGTGCGAGGCTACAGTTCTAATCACCAGCCAGCCGCGTTTGCAACAATATCCACTTTTAAAAGTGCTTTACATGTAAACTCCAACAGAATTGAATATTCCTGCCTTACACACACCCGGTGTCATCTGGAAAAACCTCTGGATCCAGCGTGAACCTTACGGGACACTTACTAAAGATGAATGAATGAATAATCGTCTCATTTTTACACCTTCCTTTAACTGCTTTTTGTATAATGCTTGATTAGCAACAAGTCATGAGTGTGCTCTTAATGCATTGTGTGTGTGTGTGTCTTCCTGAGGCCTCGGTGTTTGAGTTGTTGCTGTAGGTGTTCTTGCGCAGATGCCGCCTCCAGCTCTACACTCTCACTTCATTATCTAAACTCTTATAAATCTACAGCAAGCATCTGTCTTGATAATTAAACTAAATGAAAGTAAATGTGTAGATAAGGTCTGTGCACACGTGCACACACGCACACACACTCACGCACAATGCCGGCTGTTTTTACAACGCGGGCCATGCAGGTGTACATAGAAGTGATGCCTGTGGGCTTTTTGTTAAGGCGACTGCCAGCTAGGTTTATGAAGAATGCTAGCATGAGTTTTACGCTTTAGCAAAATCCGCCAGCACTTACTGATACTAAACCTGACGCATTTTTGGTCTGGATTCCTGTAAGTGCTGGCACTGCGTATTCCATGGCACAGGAACGGGAAGGGAAGAAAACAAACCAAAAAAGGTTTTCGGGAAACGCTGAGCGACCAGTGCTTTTGCCAAAACCATCAGAAAGTTCTCTCATGTGTTTCCGGGACATTAAATAAAAACTCGGAAGACAGTGGATGAGGACGCACAAAGACAGGAGACACTACAAAATATACCCGAGAGCCTGATGGAGATCTTGTGTATACTTTATTTATCAGTAGTGAGAGTTTAACTTCGCTGTAAAACGTTTTTTTTTGGGGCGGATTTGACAGCTTTGGGTTCAAGACTCGTCATGGGAGTTCACGCTTTACACTCAAAGACCCCATTACTTGTTCAAAGCTCAATGCGAATGAGGTCTAGTCCCTAATTTGTAGTTTTCACATTGTTCCCGTTCTCATCACGTCTTCTCATGATTATCTGATTACAGAACCGTTCATTTTGTCAGGCTTTTACTCTAACACTTCTACACTACGCATACGAAGAAATCCCGGTCGGTCAACGTAAGCCTCGAGACAAAGCAAAGCGTCTCCCCGTTTCTTAGTGCCGACTCCACCTTGCCATTCAGAAAGGATTAAAATTTAACACGGCTCCAGAAACGACTTAACGGCTTAAAACCAACAAGGCCTCATTAGCCGAGTCTTCTGAGGATCTGCGTTCCTACTTGAGCCTTGACGTTTACTTCCTAATTGGCTTCGCTTTACACACGAAACCCACTGAATTTTTTATACACACCAAAAAGAAAAGTTCCGCAGACGCTGTTTTTAGTGCGCACCCAGAGACACCCAGACGCAGCATGATATCCGGTCGGGGTCTGAAACGTTTTTGTAAGAATATGCTTTTAAATGCCCTTGAATAAAAAGCATCTGCCAAATACAGTATCTGTAATACTTCAATCAATTAAATAGTTAAAGTGATTAAAGAGATCAGTGACACAACAACGTGTTATAGAATGATAGATTATGTGTGTACAGGCGTAGAGCATGATGGTATTGAGACTATGGTTTTAATACCAGTACCAGAAGTTTGGACACACCTTCTAAATCAATGTTTCATTTATTGTCTACATCCTAGAACAATATTGGAGATTTCAAAATTATGAAATAAGACATATGGCATTAGGTAATTTAATAGACAAAATAACAGTGGACTGTTTTTTTAAGACATGAAGGTCAGCTGTTCTGGAATAGTTCTTGCAAGAACAGTATTGTGTTAAGTGCATTTGCAAAACCCATCAAGCTCCATGATGAAACTGTCTCTCATGAAGACCATCAAAGGAAACCAAGACCAAAACTTACCTCTGCTCTAAAAAAGTTTCCAGCCTCAGAAATGACCAATTAACAACTAGCACCTCAGATTAGAGGCGTTATGAAGGCTTTACGGATCTCTTTGTGGGGTAATGGTAGCTGAGAGGGTTAAGGCACTGAGTTAGTGATCAGAGGGTCGCCAGTTTGAGCCCCAGCTCCACCAGGTTGCCATTGTCGGGCCTTTTTACCCTATCCAGGGGTTGCTGTATCATGGCTGCGCTCTGACCCCACATGTGCTGAGATATACAAAGAAAGAATTTCATTAAGCAGTAATGTATATGTGACAAATAAAGGCTTAACCTTCTTATTATCTTTAGGGTCATTTTGACCCCATTCAATTTTTAAAGCCTCAAAATAAATGATTGACATAATTGTTTTTTTGCTTTATGTTCAGTGACTTTTATACATAAACTTGGGTAACAATTTTACTTATGATAATTTTCTGGAGGTTTTAATTGCTGGGGTCAAATTGACCCCAAGGATAAAAGATGTTAGGAAATTTTAAGGGAACAGGAGGGTTAACTTTACTTAGAGCACGAGTAGCAGACGCATCTCAATATCAACTGTGCAAAGAAGATACTGGATATTTTGGACGCCTTCAGCATTGTGTTACAGTGTAAAAAGAAATACAAATCAGGAAACACCATGGTGTTTTTGACTGGTAGTCAAACTTTTGACTGGTGGAGTAACTAGATTTCAGCATGCAGTCAGGTTTTAGATAATGTGTTGTAAACAAAAACAAGACACAGAATTTTGTTTGCAGGTTTTCCAGCTTGTTAGTCATATTGTGTTCGACTTAAATGGCGCATATTAAGCAAAATTTACTTTTTTTGTCATTTTTAGACATTCAAGGTTGGTCAAAACAAACAGCAAAAAAAAACAACATTCCCTTTATTTTTTCCCGTCGTTATTTTTGTAATGACCGGAGCTCAAACAAACCGCTTATGTGACCTCATACAAGAAGAGCCCCTGCTTGAGCTTGGGGAGGAGTGAAGTATAGCGAGTTTGAGGTAAAAAAAAAAGCATTTTCTGAGGCGTATTTCATCTGGAGCAACAACACACACGCGCACACACACACACACACACACATACTTTAAGGAAGCTTTGAGACCTGTGTTAATAAAATACAGTGGAACCTTGGATTACGAGCATAATTTGTTCCGGAAGTGGGCTCGTATTCCAAAACACTCATAAACCAAAT
>JAOVVB010082728.1:0-13602 GCA_028570985.1 Heterobranchus longifilis
ATGAACAAGCTTTTTTCAAGGTTAACTAAATAGATACTTTTATGATAATATAATATGTTCATTGTTTTCCATGTATTCCACTCGAAAGTGTTACATTTAAAGTAGATTATTTAACTTTTTCACTGGACCAAATGTTATGTCACAAAAACATTTGGGCAAAATTGTCCCCAACCCTAAATTGATGTTGGTCTTAAATTGAATTCTGAGTGGCATTAAAAAGTCTTAAATCTAACTTGCATTAGGCTGTAGAAACCCTGGTAAAGAAACCAGAAAATATTCACACTTAAAAAGCTGTAATCAGAGAAGTTTGACTTTTTTTTCTTTAAAAATGACTAATCGATTATCAAAATAGTTGACAACTAATCGAATAATCTAATTACAGTGCACAATACTCCAATCAACTAGCGGCAGTATAATTTGTGAACACTAGATGGCAGCAAAGGACAGCAGAATATTCCACATGTTGAACACAGGTTGAGCTGCACTGCAGGAATACTGAGGCACATACATGATGCCTGACCGTTACTCATACTGTAAACATGTTAACAATATGATGAGAAATGCTGCCTTAATGAATGCCACTGCAGAGAAGCGCAGAGTTTAAGTGTCTGTGATAAATTCTAGAGACTTTTACGGTTGCAAGGGCTAATTTTGTGCTGCTTTAAAACGACAGATTAACAGTCAGCAGAACTGCTGATGGGCTAATAAGGAGAGACTGCCCGTTTATTTCAAAATGATGCTCGAAAAGAGAATTAACGTCCCGTTAGAGCTCAGGGCGATCCTGTGCCAGGAGTGTAGTAATATTCTCTGTCATATAAACAAAGTCTGCTTTCAATTACTTGGCAGAAATTGCTTTCCTGTGCTCATGCTTGATTAGATATTCATTATGTTAAACAAGACACCTTGTATATAAATCCACATTAAATTAGTCTGGTTGGCTGCCTTCAGGTAAAGTCGTATTAAAAAGCCGAGGATGTTCAGGTCTTCACTGTTTCGTTGGAGGTCATCAAAACCAAAAAGCTTTGTTTCTGTTTTGTCTGCAAACGAAGAGGTGAGGGCCAGTGTTGGTGTTTGTGGGAAAAGATTTAAGATCCTCTTTTTAAGTAAAAGTAGCGATACCACACCATAAAAATACTTACAAATATACAATACAAATACATACAATACAAGTGAAAGTACTCATTAGGTAAAAACGAGCCCCTGTGTTTTATTAGAATAGCAGCATTTTATTTTGTAACTATTTTTTATACTGTTGGGGATAATTTAATCTTTTAAAAGATTGGTGACAATGGGGCAGATCTATTCAATTAAATTCTATGTTTATATACTATAAATATTATATACTGGAATTTTGATTTTGACCAAGTTGTTGCTGCATTTAAAAAGGTTTACAGTTGAACTGTAATTCCTGTTCATTTAGAAGATTTTCTACCAAGTTGCTGGTGCACGATTTATTATTTTAATAATAAATAACAATTCAGTAATAGAGCTGCAAAGATTAATCTATTAGTTGTCAACTATTAAATTAATCGGTTTGAGAAATTTTCACACACACAAAAAAGTAAAAATTATCTGATTCTAGCCTCTTAAATGTGAATATTTTCTGGTTTCTTTACTCCTCTATGACAGTAAACTGAATATCTGTGAGTTTTACAAAGTTAGGAAAGTAATGTTTAAGTCAAGTCTGCTCACGTGAACACACAGAGTTCCCCGTGCTGAACTTCTGGCGGCAGGACCGCAGCAGCAGTCATACGTCATCATCCCATTTTAACAACAACCTTCTTTTTTTAAAACTTTGAACAAGTTATTTGTCAAAAAATATTTGGCATTTGGCATTTGGAGGGGGCTTTAAGTAGCCTTAAATAGAAGCATTGAAGTAAAGTACAAGTACCTTAAAGTTGTTCTAAATTATAGTACTGGAGTAAATGTACTTAGCAGCAAAAACACAAATATAGTGGTGGAAAGTAACTGATAATGTATACTGTAAACTATTAATTATCATAAGTATGTGATGCATTTCAAACCACTACAAGCAGATTGGAGTGAGAAAACTAGAGCTGAACTAATTTTCATTGAAACGCATATTAAAATGATGACGGTGTGATGTTTTTGCGAGGATCTGTACCAAACAAAGATGTTTTCTTAAGTCTGTAGAATGTGACGTGTCGGCCAGGACATCTCTGTTTTTAAGAATTTAATTTAAAATGGTATTTTGACACATTTCACCTTTAACAAATATTGCTCCTCCTGCAATTTCAAAATTGCAGTGGGCCATATTGTGATTTCAATAACATTTTGATTAATTGTTCAGCCCTAAACTTGAAAAATGTAGCAAAATGTCACTATATCTGATCAGCTGAGCATCACCAGTGTAATGAGCAGCTGAAGCTGCTGGTACAGTCATCCATGCTTTGAGTAGACAGTTGAAATCTCATCTACTACCAGTCTGGCTGAGTTTCAATTGGAAAGCACTGGAGAGTGACTAACATGGAGCCTCTTGGAGAGGGTCAAGAGCCCAGAGCAACCAGTGGCCATTAAATTCACTCCTATGAGATATGGAGTGCTTTGCTTTTTGACCAGGCTGTGTTTGGTGTGCAGCACCACACTATTATCCTCGACTCCTCACCGCGAGCCCTCCACTACCAAGTGGCACGAGCACTATAAAGATGTTATTATGAAACTCCTGTCGAGCCCCTGATCAACATCACCACTTTCAAAGAGACACTCGAGGAAAATAAATGAAAATTGCACACAAAGGCCTCCAATAAGCATAAACCAAGTCTTAAAGACAACACCGTTCGACAGTATGGTAAGAATATATCGTTCTGCGTTTCAGAGCTTCAGGCTTATGATTACGCTTATCAATGTTATTAAACTTGCTGGAGGGAATTCTGATGTTCTACTTGAATACACACAGTCAATTAGACCATCTCAGATTTTAAAAGAGCAAGCCTAATTGCAATGTTTTATTGACTCTTTGCTTGAATGACTCTGATAAAGAGCTCTTAAGCTTCCTTTTGGCTCAGGCAGGATGAAATCATTTTCACACCCAATCTATGATGCTGATGAGGGCCGCTCATAATAACACTGTCCACTCTTTTACCTGTCATAGAACCACTTCCTCAAACCTTATCTGATTAAAACTCTATAGTCTCTACTTTCATAACATGTTATTTTACTCACCGATGTCTCAAAAGCTCGCCTTTAAATATAATGTAAAGCTTGAGTGTGGGACTCTTACATGTAAAAGAACGTCTGTTACATTTGAGCACTTGCCAAACGAGTTCACACTGATTAAGCCCGTCGCTGCCGGGGACAGCTCTGTATTTATCAGTATACTGGAGTTGTGGTGTCTGTGGCGACATTCCTGCGCTGGTGCACTGGATACAACTTATTTGTATTATAGGAGTAGTTTATTAAGTCCACGACAACATCGTTACATGAGCAGTACATCACTCACTTAAGGCCGAAATTATACTTATATACGATATAAATTAAACGACGTAAATGTTGTAATCAGAGGGTGTATGTGTAGGCTCTGTGCAGACATCCCTGTACCTCCAATTTGTAGCTGCCAGTGGTAGCGTAGCGATCTACTGTGCATGTGTGGTACACGTCCTCCATGCAGATTGTATAAACTATATATAAACTATTCACTCATGGTGTCTGCAGCTGTCCATGTACATGTCTGTTTGGGAGTATAATCGAGCCCTTACAATTCTTCACAGCTGCTTTTTCTGGCTCTCTGATTGGTTACACGGTATGTCAGTCTACCCAATACATAACAGGCATGAGGGGGGGGGCAGACCATAGTGATGGAGCAGCAGCTAGGAGTATGGCGGAAAATCCTAAGAAGCATCCAAGAAAAGTTTCTGGAGTGGATGCTATAGATAAAATATAACCTCTGTGTACAGAGGAAGGATTAAAGTCAAAGAAAGAAATCGATCGACGGTCAGGACAGTGCTCCTGGGGGCGGGAGAGATGCAGCGTATAAACATCATAAACACGCTGACATTGTTTTTGTAATTACTCTCACTGCCAGAGGAGGGAGACAAAAGTTCCGCACTCCACCTTTAAACCTGCCGGTTTTTTTAGCCACTTTGTGACAAAAACATGCTGTAAACAGTAAACAGTGACATAGCAACACCTTTTAAGTTGATTTGGGAAACTTGTTCGCAAACATCCAGCAGACACTGGGCACATTAGCATTCATCTGGAGTCATGTTTGTGTCCAGCTCCTGAATGTTAGTCCAATATTCCACACTTACTCCTGAGGGAAATATCTGGCTCTCCAGCAGTTAAATGCTCCACTGTGTTCATCAGTTAGTTGCTAACTTTGTCTGTCCGCTGTTTGGTGTTGAGCAGGTAGTGTGCAGTGAGTTTTTAAAGACTTCTCACTGAAAATAACTACCTGCTGCAGCTAAAAACAAACGCTATGCAAGAGCAGCGACAATGAACTAAAACAGTAAAGTTGCAAGCCCAAAAATCTAATCAATGACCTGAAAGACACTTTAAAGGTCCTATATTGTAAAAGTGAGATTTCCATGTGTTTTTTTAATTATAAAGCAGGTATAGCTGCTATATAAATACTGTTAAAGTATCAAAACGCTCAATCCACGGAGAAACGCACACAGCCCGTATTCAGACACTGTGCCTTTAAACGAGCCATCAGGACTTCCATGAAGTTGTGATGTCACAACTATACAATATATAGGTAGAAAGTGCTGCTACAGTGCCGTCACAGTCATTCCCCGACTGCAGTGATGCTGCAGAGACACAGAGCATGGAAGGTCTGGAAATACAGATGAAAATGAGCATGATATGTCCCATTTAAAGCTCCGCAGGGCTGTAGGTTCGTCACTACGAGTGACACGTTTCACCTTACACATCAGCCATTTGATCTATTATTAACATAAAGTATTTATTATAGCAGCTTTAAAGTAGCTATTTTGTTTTTATAAATGTGACTTGAGCAGCAGGTTCATGACCTCTTTCTGCTCACATGATTAACACGCTGTACTGAATCAGGCTGTGAAAAGTGGGCAGGAGTTTAAATAGGTGTGATGAAAGTGTAACCCTATCCAGTAGCACTCTAAACTTGGCTGTACGAAGCATCTGAGGCATGGTGGCGGTTTCAGTTGCTTCCAAAGCGGTATCATAACAACTGAATGGTTGCTGATTTGAAGGGCATGTCGAAGCAAGTACCTAAATCACAGCCACACAGCTGTCCTTTAAACCAGAGCCCATTACGAGGGTTTCTGCCTTCTTTTAGTGGCGAGGATAACAATTCCCTGACAATGAAAGCCAATTAGTGGGAAACACAAGTAAATACTGCATGAGAGCAGAGCTTTGCAAACCAAAGCTCCGAGCTGTACACTACTACGTCTTCATATGTCAAGGCCGTGGCCGCCTGCCAGATAAATGTGTCGGGCCAGAAAGATATGCGAATGCAGATGAGTGTTGACAGTCAGTCAATTGTCATTCAGCCCATCTCCTAGCCTCTCGGGACTCATCTGGCTTTTTTCCCCCCCCCCTCGCTGGGCTCCTCTTCACTGCTTGCTCACCTCATGCTCCTCTGCCTTAATGCATACTAAAACGCACAGCGGAGGCACGAGGCACCGTGTTCAGCGGCAATAAGAGGTAAAAGCTCCCACGCTCTCTTTTCTGCTGGTGCGTCTGTGACGAGCAGATGGGTCAAAGAGTCACAAACTCCCAGAGACTCCCGGAGGTAAAGTTTGGTTTTTCAGCTGTTTAGAAGCACATTGGATGAGAATTGCTCTGACGCTTAAGCGCATGTGGTTAGTGGTTCAGAACACCTCATCCCATCTGCTGCCGCCTCCTGCTCTGCCTTTTAGTCCGATATGTCACTTAGCTGCTCCGCTCGGACTCTGAGAGACACTCAGGCCTACTCCACTGCAGATTAGATAACTCTCCAAATAAGGACATGGTCACTTTAACACATGGTAATTAGGTTTTTCAAAATATATGTCATATGATTTTTTAATGGCATATTTAACTCTAAGTGGATTGTCGTGCTGGGATGTGGTTTGTTGTGGTTACGTGCAGGGACGCTGGAAGTCAGTCAACAAACCTGAACACCAACATGCTGTATGTCAAAGCAGCATAGCACCAGTGTTCATTTTGACAGCAAATTTTGATTTTATTTAAGTCATAATCTTTTGACTAAAATTCCGTTTAGTTTTAGTCGTATTTCAGTCATCTGAATTGCTTTAGTTTCAGTTTAGTTTTAGTCGACTAAATCTACAGCAGATTTAATCGACTAAAACATAACAGGTTTAATTAAAGTGTAATGCATTACATTTCTCTAGATTTTCCAATTAATTTTGTTTACACCAGTAGCGGGTGGTGACTCAAAAAATTGGGGAGGACAGGAGGAAAACCAACCCATGGTGTCATGTTATTTTACCAGTGTTAATTTTAACAGCAAATTGTGATTTAGTTTTAGTCATATTTAGTCATCTGAATTAGGTTTTATTTAGTTATCATCTCATTTTCATCAGTGAAAAAATGTTGTTGTCAACGAAATTAACACTGCATAACACCATATTCAACTATGGACAGTCAACATATTCTCATCAACGGCGTCGTATGATATCTTATGAAATATGACCGTTCTACTTAATGTTGTGAAACGGTCGCACGGTCAATGTTTTAAACACGACGGTGGCTGTTTTAAACACGTGGTTAACATTGTAAAACGGGACTACTTGGTTAGGTTTAGGCCACAAAACTACTTGATGCAGTCAGGAAAAAACAACAGAGTTTGGGTTAAATAACTACTTATACATTCACTACTGGACATAGTTATGTAGCTGACGTAGGACGTGACGCATCTACGTACGGAATTTAATTTACAGGTTAACCTAAAATAACAACGTTGACTTTTAGTTTCAAATGGGACACGAATTACCTGTTATTTTTTCCTAACTTCCCCAAGTAGTTTTGTTGCCTAAACCTAAACAAGTAGTTTTGTTTGCGCTGCGGTGGCTGCAGCACCCCTACTGGTGGGGCGATGTAACTGCAGGGCAAAAAAGTACTACTTCCAGTGTCCCTGGTTACGTGTCTCTTATGTTGATCGGCTGTCTCCTTCTTGTTGTTGTGAGGAAGGACTGATGGAATAACAGCGACCATGATAGAAGTAAGTCCTGGACTTTGTCGTGTTATCCCTGACAATTATCTTATACATTTGTATTTGTTTTACTACTGTATTTGAGTATTTGTCAAACAAACATACATACAATGTAATTTGTAACACAGTCCATTAGATTACTTAAATTAAATAACAGATTCTAAATACTTTGGATTACTTTTGGAATATGTCAAAAATCATGTTGTTGAGCTCATTTTTCTGGGTCTTATATTTCCACTTTTTCAAAAATCTGTGAAATGTGTGCCTCATGAATTTGAGAGAAAATAAAATAAAAAATAAACTAGAAGAGCACCCGGAGAGTGCAGACCAAGGCCATGCCCTATCTCGCAATGTTAAAGACAAATCATTTGTGAATCCGCCCTGTGATTTAGATCCACTTAAAAACTGAATGGGTTCTTCCTTGGCTCATGCTACACTCTTCCGCCAATTTGGCACGTTAGTCTTTTTCTGTGATCCTGCTGACAAACAAATCAAAAACATAACCTCCTTGGCGGAGCTAATAAAGTAATCCCTTCAAGTTTTAAAGACACTAACTGTATTCAGAATACCACCAATTTAAAATGTAAAGGAATACAGTTTCTCATATTTTAATTACATAATTACTCTTCCGTTACTCCCCAACCCTGGAGACAGTCTACATCCCGCTGATCTGATTGCTTACTTTGTGCTGTTGATGACTTTTTTTCCAGAGACGACTTAAACAGATGTTCTGTCACTGTCCATTTTATTTCCTGATGTTATCATTTCAAGTTCAAGCCGTAATAAGGAATCCATTTGTCCTCGTGCTTGTTGTTGTGGTTACACACCAACACTGAGAGAGTTGACCTCTGACAAACGTAATTCAAGACATGACTGATTGCTTATTGAAAATATTGGAAGCCATTGTTGTGTAGGCTCATTATAGCCAAATTGGGCTGAATAGTGTTTTTTCCTCCCTGTCTTTGTTCTTGGCAGCCGACTAAGTGCTTGCAGCTGTCAGTTGAGTGTATTCTCCTTGCCCAGTATATGTGGCTTGGCTGCACTCTTAGCTGGCTCTGTCCTGACTGTGGTGACAGTATGCCATGACTGATTTCCGTTGACTCACTTTCATTGTAACCACAATGTGTCCCTCACAGAGAAATCCCACTGCTTTTTTACAAGTGGTTGATCTCATCTAGTTAACGCTGCGGCGTAACCGGGCTTTGCGTGCAGTTGGCTGATTATTTAAGCAGCGCTCCGAGCAGTTTGCTGATGAAATGAAAGGAGAGGAGATGCCAGAAATGATTGTCCTGACAATGGCACAATGCAGGATGATGTATGATGACTAAATGGTATTTGGGATGTGGTGGAGATTGACTCAACTTTCTCACATCACATGGATCTTGTAGCGTCAGTTCTGCAAGAATAAATGAGTGTTAAAAACACCTCTTATTAACCCGCTAAACTGATATCCGCGAGTCCTTGTTTGCTACAGTGAGAAGGAGAATGATATTTCAAACCTTTGTCCTGCCAATGCTTTCATGCAAATTATTCACACTGGAACCAGCTTATCTGTGAACAATCATAGGTGGCATTTGGAAGAGGGTGAAATAGCACCACATGATTTTCATATCTGCATAAAGCTCAGTCAGGTCCCTACACACACAATCCCACGCAAAAGCAAACACAAAAGCCTCTTTGAACGCACACATCAGCTGTTTATCTTAAAATAGTCTGCCACACTGCTGCTCTTATCCAGTACCTTGCACTTTGTAAATTGTAGGCAATTACGCATTAAGGAGTTGTTACTTAATTCATTAGATATGGCGAAGTTGCAAAGTTCATTCATTCTAATAAAGCGGCAACTTTTATCACGCAGGGCCAGGTATGAGTATAAAGGCTCAAATGTGCTCAAATAAGATTATGGAGCGCTGGCTGCGACTGCTGTTGACAAGGTGAGCGGGACAGTTGGTCCAAAAAGCAAAAACATTCGATTGTGGGTTCATATTATTCACAGTGTAGGGAGGGTTACTTTTAAAACCTATTCCACTACAGATTACTGAATACATGCTCTACAATGTAATTTGTAACATATTCCTATTATTAATGTATTCCTTTACTCAAATTAATTAACATGTTCTAAATACTTGGTCTCATGGTCTCACTGTGCTCATGTGTCTGGGTCTTATATTTCCAAAAACACATTCCTGACAGAGTCCTGGCTGTGTGTCTCCTCTGCCACTGTCGTGTGGCAGGTGCACTGTGTGTGTGCACAAATTGTTGCACATTTTAAGTTTTAAGCTGAAGTTTTAAGCAAATAAAACAAAAACAGACTCCTGTCCTATCTCGTTAACAAAAGCAAAATATACTTCATGTATCCGCCCTGTGATTTGGATCCTCTTTAGTGCGTTCTTCCTTGGCCCGTGTTACTACACCCTTCCACCAAGTTTTGTGAAAATCAGGCCAGTTGTTTTTTTTTTCGTAATCCTGCCGACAAACAGACAAACAAACTAGAACATAATTATAACGAACTAAAAACATAACCTCCTTGGCAGAGTAGTAGTAAGTCGGGCTGAAACGATTATAAAAAGCATCGAGGCAAATAGCGAGGGGCAAAAAGAAGAGACAGCCCAGAGAAAACATCAGAAAATGTCCAAAGTGTGGGATCACACTTGCAAAACAGAATTAGTTTACCACAATAGCACTTTGTCAGTTCTGCAGCACCTCAACAGAAAACATCCAGTCCACAGAGCGGAGTCGACACAACGAGCTAACGTTATCGTTAGCAATAGCAATTAACGTAAATCAACATGATTGCTAGTTGAGATTAAAGCTAGTAAAGAATGTACGTTAATTATGGCTATATGTAATGGCTAGTTAAGAATGAAAGTTATGCTCAAGAAAATAATAACCCACAGAAAATAAAATGCTACAGTCAATTTGTTAAAGCCAGAGCTTCATTCATGTTATTATTTTAGTCACGCACGCACAAACGCACCCACACACACGCAATTACTTGATTAATTGCTGGAATATTCGGTAGAATACTTGATTACTAAAATAATCGATAGCTGCAGCTGTAAGTAATCTATTTTTAAAGACAGTGACTGTATTTAGAGAATACCACCATTTTAAACAGTAACTGTAACGGAATACAGATACTTTTGTATTTTAAATACGTAATCCCGTTATTTACGTAATCCCGTTATTTACGTAATCCCGTTATTTACGTAATCCCGTTACTTTTTACGTATTTCGTTACTCCCAACCCTGTACCGCAGAGCATGCTATTTTCGTGGCGTGTTTATCCGCATGATTAATAGATGTTCAGATTTGCATTTGTACATTACCTGAGGAACACATCTGCATGGGCCTTACTGTATACTAATGATCCAGCGCATACCTAATAAACTGAAGTGAGAATTCAAATGAGGCTCAACCTGCCTGCGAGGCTAGCTTAAGCAAACACCAGGACAGCTGGCAGAGAAATCATCGTGACTAATGGTCTCAGTGTGAGACAGGAGCACGGCTGTGGGTGGTTGTTTTACCATGCTAAGAAGAACAGACTTTGTTTGTCTTCCTATAGCATACAGCGTGACTGTGTGATTCTGGAAGTGTTGGCTTTGTTTATGTTTGCTTTTCTTGCCACTGTAGCGCGACACCAGGAACTATCAAAAAGTGTGCTGCTGTTGTTGCATGCTTCCCTCCTGAGAGTGAGGTGACCTTATAAAATGGGAATGTATTCATGCTTTTAGAAGTGGGTGGACAAATGTTTATACTGTCACCTGGAGGTGTGTCTGTCAACTGACTTTATTTGTATTCTGCTCGGGCCCCTGTACCGTGGTAAACATAATGCGCTGTGACCTGTCCTCGGGGCAAATGATCGGATTTGCTCTTCCCTTGTCTTTTACTCCTAATCACATCTACCTCAGAGCCAGAAAATGGTTGTGCAGCTGTCATAACTGAAGCACAGCGCGCCGTGATGGGAGTGCATGTTTTTGCTATTATCTATTCTATCTGAGCCAGAACAGCATATTAAACCTCCACTGCATCCCTCTTTCTCACAGACCGCTGCATGATCAATACGCACATCAAAGGCTCTGCGGAGATAGCAGGATTCTTTGAAGCATGTTTGTGGAGCTGGATTTGCTGAGCTAACACGGTCCACACAGAACCCCCTTGAATAAGCTTGTTTGGCTAGCATCCTCTCTGTTTGTAGAGGAACTGAGTGGAATCTAATGGAGAACAGACGAGGCCTCTCCCTTGTCTTTTTCCTCCCTTTGAGCAGCTAAATGCATCCATAGTGCCAGTGCTTTTTGCTCAAATGACATACGCTTCATTGCATGCCAGCTCAAATATTTATCTAATATCAAATTGGCTGTAACACTTTGGAGGCAGTGAAATGCCAGGAAATATTTCTCATCGAGGACACAAAATAACTTGCATCATGTTTCGCAGTGCCAAGTGCAAATATGCCGGGTAATTACTGATTGAAATGAGATGGAGTGCAGACAGCAGCAGTGCTATGTGGTTACCTTGTGTGCGACTTGAACAGGCAGACAAAAAAAAAATACCAACAGTGATTATTCTGCACTCACAACACGACCTGTGTCCCTGGAAAGCTATTAACTATTTAAAAAAGTGCTTTCCATCTCCTAAATGGGAAAACAGCACATTTGGGACTTTGTGTGCTAAGTGGGTATAGCAGAAGTGGGGGTGGCGGTTCAACCACAATAAACACAAAAGCATATAACTCCTGCCAGCCTTCAGAGAGAGTCAGCAACTCTGTAAATGATGGAGCCGGGACTACATGCAAATCCAAGACGAGGATGAGAAGCCCCCTTCGATAAATTACAGAATAAACCACATTTGTGACGCTTTTGACTTTTTAAATTCACATATTGTTGAATCTTTTGGTAAGTAATTGCACTATTTGGTATAGGCGGTGCAAAGGGTTTGACTCTCCAGTCAGCTGCAGCTCATTTGAAAGTGAAATATGAGAAAATGCTGACATCTCTTTCTCTTCCCTCCAAACACCAGGGGCACCACTGCATTAGCATCCTTGTCTCTCTCTCAATCTCTCTTTCTTTCTCATTTACATTATGGATGGTTCATTTAGCTTACATGACCGAGTGAATACATAACCCAGGGCAATTCAAAATACCGCGAGGGCCCGGAGGGATAAAATGAAACCACATAAGCAGAAAAGATTGCTGCACTGCCATCTGCAGCAGCCCTTTATTCAGCTCTTCCCCTTTCATGGTTGACAAACATGGCCGGCCCCTCACCCCGGTGTGTGGACTCAACAACGTGCATCAGTTAAAAACGGAGTGATCATTTACAGAAACTTAAAAATGTATTGCAGAGTTGACTGTTTGCTAAACAACTCCCCTGTACAGCGATTGTCCACCACCTCTGGGCCACATTTGGATTTATCCAAGGATCTAAAACCAAAACATGAGAGCAAAAATATAAGGAAACACTGTTTATCTGCTTAAACGTAAAGCCGCAGACATTAGCATGTCTGGCTAACTAGCTTACAGTCGTGACTGAGCATTAACAATGCTGTTCTTGCAACCGGTTAACCACAGGTATCACATCCACTGTGTGGCAGCTGGTCCTAGAT
Source organism: Heterobranchus longifilis (assembly GCA_028570985.1). NCBI lineage: Eukaryota > Metazoa > Chordata > Actinopteri > Siluriformes > Clariidae > Heterobranchus > Heterobranchus longifilis. The sequence goes on from JAOVVB010082728.1 coordinate 12,756, forward strand.
GCTATCAGAGTTAGAAGCTCTGTCTCGTTCTTTATTGGATTTAGTTACAACGTTGCATTAACCCCAGCCAACATTAGCAGACGTAGCGTTAGGTTTGCCAAACTCATCGTTAGTCCTCATTCCACATGTATATTAGGCATTTACAATACTGGTATAGGTATCAGAACAACTCTAATTTTTGCATCTATAAAAAGCAACACATTGCATTGTTGTGTTATTGTTGTAAATGACATGGACGCTGCTTTTTTCATTCCCTTGTGGACATTTTTCAGGGCACTATATAAATTACACACTCAAATAAAATGGCGGAGGGTAAATATAATGGACTATATAGTAAATAGGAAGTTATTTCTGACACAGCCTGAGTCTGGGAAAGAGAGAGATAAAGGGAGTGAGTAGGCCTGCGAGTGGTGAGTAATCGAGTAGGTTTGCTTATCTGTGTGTTCTTTGTGTGTGTGTGTGTGTGTGTTTTATGGTTGGGTAGAGCTGTTAACATTATAGCTGCAATGTGTACCCGAAGATAAGAATTTAATACCTGCATTCAGATTAAAAACGTGCTTTGGCACACACAACGCAAGCTTTTATTCCTGCTGCCAACAAGTTTGACAGCACTTTGTTTTCGTCGCTGAGGCACAAACGACACAATGGCCCCAGTGACGAGCCCGTTTTACAACCTCGCGGACTCAATAGGCTTAATGACAGAAACAGAAAAAAAAACCCACACGCACATAAACACAGCTAGGCCCACACGGAGCAAGAACGCTGTGTGTGTGTGTGTGTGTGTGTGTGATTTCACAAGAAGACATTTCACAAGTGGCTGTTATTGTGCGTGGCTGATAAAAGTCGC
>JAOVVB010082766.1:0-13601 GCA_028570985.1 Heterobranchus longifilis
AATAACAAGCAGGCAGAGACATGAGTCACTCGTTCCTGTCTATCTGACTGCTTAATGAAGCTGCACACAGCTTTATGAAGCACGGCGGTACTTTACACACAAGCAAGAGGATGATCACACACTTCAACATACACTTGATCGCACTCTTGAACGCACACTCGAGGAGGGAGGGATGCAAATGAGTCCTTGAAGGATGACTAAAAACATTCGGACCTATGTGACTTCTAGGCTTGATCTAGTGGTTTTACATCATTAAGGGTCCTGCGGCGTCTACTACTTAAGCATGTTCCTTATAGCTCCAGGTTCTAACACTCTCCGCGTCATTTCTAGATCTCAGGGACAGTTAATAGGAACTTCTCTGTAACGCTAACCATCACACACTTCTGTGAATTTTGTAGTATATTCCAGAAGTGGCTGGAGATAAAAAATGTTTTGGGGGTTGGGGGGAGGGGCGGGGGTGGTTTAAGTAGTGGAAATCCAACAAATCACCACTGATTAGCTTGGCAGAAACTGACAAGTCAATACTGTTTAAGCAATAAGATACCACATGAAGTCACCATCTCCTACACTACCATTAACGAGCTGCTGAGTGGCACGACAGTCGGAGTCATGTAGTTACCGGTGGCAGTCAAACACAGAGAGATAGAGCAGAGAAATGTCCAATCACAAGAGGTCAGAAACATTAAAACGTAGCCTTTCATCTCTGGATATTTGAAAGGGGGTGTGCCCGAGCACACCCCCTTTTTCATGTTAGTCAAATCAGCCAGTGTCTGTTCCTGTGCATAATCCACGCACACCGGGCTCGACTGATGCCGCGCTTGCATCTGTTAAGTTCCTCTCAATTATTGACCGAAGATTCATCATCTGGATCGATACAATTTCATATACTCCAGTCTAGTAATAATTAGATTATCGCTCAGCTCAAATGTTGCCTAACAGCATCTTAATTATCAACTGTAGCACTGCAGTTTATTCTGTTTCTAGGATGTTAGCCTTTTCTAAGTGTGTTCATCATAGAGAATGATTAATTAGTCCATTACACCGGTGCCTGTCTTAATTATATTATTATTAATGATACTTATTTGCAAATGCATTATTGGTGATCTAAACAGATGAACAGACCAGAGACTGGAGATCAGGTGAATTTCCAAAGAAAGATTAGGGAATGGACACTGGTTAGGCAAGAGTGACCGGTTATAAACTGGGCAGAAGAACGATTAAAAACCAGAGACGGTTACGGTTACAACCAGATTTAAAAAAAAATGGAAATAGATTGAAAACATGAGATGGGTTAGAGACAGGGGACAGATTAAGGACTGAACATGAGTTAGAGTACGGCTTGATTAGAGACTACACAAAGATCAGATCAGTATAGGTTAAAAGAAAGAGATACTGTAGCTTAAAGACCAGGTGTGAGTTAGAGACCAGAGATAGGATCAAGTCCAGAGATGGAAGAGAGACTGGAGATGGTTAGAGATTATAGATGGGTTAGAGAAAAAAGATTGTTACTAGAAATTGGTCAGTGACTGGAAATAGGTTAAAGACTGGAAATGGGTTAGAGACCAGAGAAAGGTCAGAGACTGGAGATGGATTAGAGACTGGAGATCAGTTAGAGATATGAGATGAAACTTGAGAGTCAAGAGGTGAAATAGAGACATGAGATGAGTTGGAGACTGGAAATTAGTTAGAAACAGGAGATCAGTTCGAGACTGGGGATTGGTTAGAGACAGATGGGTTAGAGACTGGTCATGAGTTTTTTCCACAAAGATTATTGACTGTGGATGAGTTCTGGGATGCAGACAGTGTTAGAGACAGGGAGAGGAGTCAGCTTAAAGACAGGAGACAGATTAGAGACTGCACACAGCTAAAACACTCTGCAGGTTTACTTTTTAGAACCTGGATTTATAGCTATGAATATATTTCAGCTGTAACAGTGAAGTGGTTGCACTGGAAAGGTCAACAGCCTGAGCGAGAGACTTCGCTGTGCTCGAATCAGCAGGACATTTCAGTCTCGGTGCTTGTGCTACCATACAGAATCCACATGCCTGCTGCATCACCAGGAGGTCTGTGCTGTGGACCTGCAAGGCGATGAAGAGTATCACGCTGAGTGAACAGACACACACACTGGCACACAGGGGTTACAGCGGGTCGTTATGTGTGAAAGGAGAGCCGAGGGACCAGAGCAGACTACAAGCCTTTCCTCTCATCCTACCCTCCCTAGTCGTGCAAAGCACATAGAGCTCAAAGAACACACACACACACACACAAACAAGGCACGGTTCTCAACACACACACTGTGCACAGAGCTGCTCGGAAAACTAATACTGCCTCCTCCTGCTTGCTGGATTGTTTCCTTTCCAAGCTGTGAAGTTAGAATTTCTTTGAGCTCTTTGAGTCCAAGTGCAAAAATAATTGACAAGATAACTGGCATAATTTGCTTTCATAAAAATGTTAACATTCTATTGTTAAAATGGATGACAAATACACACAAAGTAAATGATACAATTAAAAAACCATCCCGAATTCATTTGTGATGAGGCATTTAGAAAAAATAAAGAATTAGCCATCACAGTCTGCAGAAAATGTTTTGATCTCTGCCTTGATGAAAATCTCTTCATGTTAAATTAATATCTTAAAGAAACCTCAACTTTAATAATGATTACACACATCCCAATTTTAGGTTATTTTAGATAAAACAGTAATATTTTATTAATAGCCAGCAGTGATATCAATGTAGGCCTCATGATGGCAGATATATTTTACTATTTTTCCCCCTGTCCTCTCATTGCCTATCCATTCCAGATATAGAATGATCCAGTGTGAACTACTGGGCTGTGTGTATCAAACCAAGGTCAGCCTTAATACAACACATCCAGATACACACCTATAATAGCTGTAATCCAACTTCTACCCAGTATTATACAATCCCACTGAAATATGATCAAAAATAATCACAGGCAGCGCAACTCCCATTACACCAACCTGATGCTAGGCTTTTCTCACTTATTTCCCAGAGAAAGAGTTTGTTCTGTATGTCACTTTATGGCAAAATCAATAAAAGGCATCAGTGAGGGGGGGAAAAAAAGAATCTATTACTGAGCTTGCAGCTTTGCTATTCTGAAAGACACCGACTCTATAAGGGTGAGCAAAACAGATTCGCCTTGCTTCACATTACAATTCAAAAAAACGCAAAAACAGCACAAAAAAAGTGCAAACACGTTATAAAGTGCAAAGCCCAGTGAAACGTGGCAGCACAGGTGGCTCCACATCGAAGAGATCCCTATTGCTGACTGGCCGTTCTGTCTGCAACTTTAAAATATGATATTGGATTGTCTTCCTGCTCGTTAACCTTCAGCGTTCAGCTTTAATTTGGATATAACGATCAGCAGTGGAGAGTTACACAGGAGACAGTGTTCACCCCAATCACACCCTGCTGTGGAAGAGAATGAATATTCGAGAAGAGAAGGAAATAAAAACAGCACAAATGGTTAGACAGAGACAGAAATCTTTTTTTTTTGTTTGTTTATCATGGTGATGATGTCCAATGATATGGCGATAATGATAATGAGGATGATGATAATGATGATGGTATTGATGATGATGATGATGTTGATGATAATGTTATCAGTGTTGACAATGATGGTGGTGATGATGAGGATGATGTTGATGATCACGATCATGGTGATGGTGGTGGTAGTGGTGGTATTGATGATAATCATGATGACCAATTGAAGCAATGATGATGATAATGATAAGGATGATGATGATAAGGATAATGATAATGATGGTGGTGTAAAGACTAAAGCTTTTCCCGGGGAACTCAAGGGAACAAGGATGGAAATGCCAGTCAGCCTACAAGGCAAGTCTTTGGACTGTGGGAAGAAACCTACCAAGTATGGAAAAAACGTGTGAACTCAATCAGATTTGAAACCTCAAACCTGGAGGTATGAGGTGACATTTAAATTGCCGAGCTCTAAAGTCCTGGAATCCTACAGAGGAGCCTAATTTCCTCCATCACTTTCACAATACCCCATAGTACCACTTGATATTCTCCACCCCCTTCACCATCATCATAATTGGCTTCACCACTTCCATCATAAATGACTCCATAATGTCTGGTCACTAAACAACTGCCTTCAAGACAGCAAGGGTTATTTATGCTGAAGAAACACATGATATACACATGTTCAGAGCAACTTCCTATACTTATTTCCATTTCCCTATAGAATTCTTGAACATGGAGTGTAAAATTAGGTGGCCTCAAGGCAAGGCACTTCACAGAAGTTACTTTTATGGCTGCTCATGGTGCTAGTCATTAGTTCCATCCCTTTTTGACCTTTCAACAGCCTTTCACACTGTCAATTGGAATATTCAGTGATTCATTATTATAAGGCTGGTAATTATTGACCCAACATGACTGTGGTGTGCTTCTTGCCTGCAGGGGCACGTATATCAGGTGACAATTAAGGTGATCCACAACTGCTGTATCCAGACACTCAAGTGGCGTCCCACAAGGCTCAGTGCTTGATACACATATATTCGCCTTCTATCCCTAGTTTCTTCATGAAGCTACCCTGCTGGGCCACAAAAGGTTGCATTTTTTAAAGGGTCTTATTATTATTCTGAATAAAGCAAAGAAAAATTTTAAGGTAGGTTTAGGTTAATAACTGTCACAAAACATTATTAAACCATTACATCACTTGTAAGTGAAACTCTTTAGAAAAAAGGGTTCAGTTTGCTAGCAAACATAAAGACTGAACTTTGAAGCGATGCAAAAAGGACATGAGGTCTGATGCGTCCAGACTGACCCTATTCCAGAGCGCTGGGTGCGTCAAGGTAAGAAAGGAAACGCATGAAGCAATGCATCCATCATGCATAGTGCCCACTGAACAAGCCTCTGGAATTAGTGTGTCAGCAGTGTTATCATACAGTAACAGCGTTATGATCTTGGGTTGCTTCAGTTGGTCAGGTCTAGGCTCAGCAATGTTATGTGGCAATAAAATTAATTCAGCTGACAACCTAAATGTACTGAATGGCCAGATTATCAAATCCAAGGAGTTTTTCTTGCCTTCATTTTCTTCTGAACATGAGGAATCATGTTCATATATGAACTGGACACCACATTGTGCACTCATATCAAGATCTTGTGATATCTCCAGGAACCTTGGGATAATTCTGGGCAGCAAGTTGTCATTCTCTGGTAATACCGCCAACCTGACAGGGTCATGGTTTTAGACCAGGTTTTAGAACAACAGAAGCACGTGGTTGTTCCACTTTGGCCACCTTGAAGTGTTAACAGTAAATGAACAGTTTATCTTCCTTCAACCTCATTCTGTGTCAGCCTTTATTATTTCATTTTAATTAGCATGAGGATCAGTTCTGTAAGTCTCTCTGGATAAGGGTGTTTACTGAATTCAAACTGTGCAGACTTTGAGCAGTGGGCGGACTGCCGCGTTCAGCCCGTATCACTGCTTATGGTTTGTTGTGACAGTTTGGGTGATTAATTCTTCTTGGGTAGAAAGCCAGTGACAGACAATGTAAAATCCTCCAAGGCTGTATATTCCCCAGCATCTTTAAACATCAAACCAAGCCTGCAGCACCGAAACGCCCTCTCTCGGGCCAGGCTTTAAAGCAAATCTTCACTCAACACACCGGATGAAATATGTTAATACTGGAATGTTAATGATGTTAGAAGCTTTTCCAACTCACTTGGTTAAAGCAATGTTAATCGTCATGGGAATGAAAAATCCAGAGATAGCATACATTGTCTCAGAACGCAATGTACCTATAGGTACAATTGATCCATTGAGTTACGTCAGAGACTTGACTGGGCTGTCATCCACTAAAGTGCCGCTGCATTGCTCTGTTTAAGTAGAAGTGCTAAACCTTATACCACCACTATAAGCAGGAAGTCAACTGGCATCGTGGGTGAATTGGGTGAACATAGTAAGAACTTACATAATTTGGCAGGAAAGTCAAGTTACATGTAAACATGTTAAAAAAAAAACCTAGTGAGGATGTGATCGAAGACACAGTTAGAACTTAATAACAACAGCATAAACAGCGCCTTCTCCAGGCTTGTGCTATGACCATGGTAGGTCGATGTGACGAAGAAGGCCGCATGACGTTCTTCTGGTGCTTACCATGTTTAAGGCCTGTATGCAGCAGCTTATCAGAGCGTCTGCGTTGCGTTCAGAGGATTTTCTATAAATAAATATCGGATCCAGTAATACATGTTGTGGTGTAATGACAATGTAGTAAGCGTGTGCTAAGTCATGCTATTCTATTGGTCCTGGTGAGTGTGCTGGACAAATTAGTGACAATGTGATAGATGTCTTGAGAACATTCCAGGGACACGGCTAAGCAGTAACTTGATAAATGCTAATTTGTCCATTTTGACCCCATTCCCCCTGCGTTCTTTAATATTTTTAGTACCCATTGGGAACTTCATGGCCTTCATCAGAGATGATGGGGCCCTTAATTGGTTTGGGAATTGTGAAGGTTAGCAGCACAGAATGTACTAGAATGTATGGCTCTCTGGTGCTGGTGTGAACATGTTGCGGCGGCCCATTTAAGATAAAAACACTTCTCTGTCCATTTCTTTTCTCAGATTTGTCTGGGTGAAGTCACCAAATGATCATCAAAAGCCCTTAGGGTGTCTGTAAGGTGTATATAGAGTCATATTTTTACAGCACAGCCATAAATTCCGCGAGTGAATAAACAGCTGTGAGTCTTTACCTCAGCGCAGATGGAAATAGTCCTCCCCGGAGCTCATTTTTCCCCCCGCTGTGCTCTGACAGAGTTCGACAACATTACAACGCCAAGCTGAGACAAATCTCAGCCTCTGAGATAACGCATGGCTAAAACACAGCGCCACGTGAAACGCTGCAGAGGTACAGCAGCACGGCATGCTGGGAGTTTTCAGCAAATCAGTACTGGCGTTCTGAGCAGCACAGGCGCGTTCTGCGTTTATATCCACTCTGACAGCGTGTGGGTGTGTTTGTGTAAGCGACTGTGAAGCGTGTACTTGTACTTCTTTCTTTTTCTTTGGGAAGGTTTTAACGATAAATGAGATTAGGCCCCTGTTTAAATATTTAAAGGTGTCTGAAACACATGGCTTTAAGAGCTACTGAACACCTTGAGGTATTAAGTGAAGTGCTCTTCTAAACACATTAGTGAAGAACTGACTGATGAGTCTGATGGACACTTCTTACACATCTGTTTAAACTAGTGTGCTGTTTTTCATTTAGTAAAACTGCACACTTCTAACACACACACACTTCACATCTGTCCTAATTTACACTGGCCTGCATAAAACACTTACCCTCTCAAACTGATCCACGTTCTGCAACGCTATAGCCTGGAACTGTTTTCTTTTACCTTTTAGAGTTTGCATAACAAGTTAAAAGGGAAGATTCCCCAGGGCCCTATGTCCTCAGTTAGCTCCCTCCTCTGGATACAGTACATTAAAGTTACATGATGTCAATATAAATACACCTGTTTCTGCCAGAACAGGAAGACTGATGGTGATGATTGATCATATTTAGTATCATGGTGATGAGGATGTTAGTGATGATGTTCATGATGTTTGTGATGGTGATGATCAAGTTGGTGCTGATGACAATGATGATGTTCTCGATGACAACGACGACGATGATGATGATGACAGTGATGATTATAATGGTGGTGATGAAAATGATATCTATGAAGATGATGATAACGTGTTGATTCATGATGATAATGATGATGTTCATGAGGATGATGATGATGATAGCGACGGTGCTGATGATGTTCATGAGGATGATGATGATAATAGCGACAGTGCTGATGATGTTCTATCATCATATGTGCTGATTATCTTCCTAATTTAGTCGTGTCCAATTCCTCCCCGTCACTAGGGGGCTCCCACATTAAGCTACTACTACCACTCAGTCAGGAGGGCTGAAGAACAGGACAGCTCTAAGGACAGCGCGATCTCCGGATGATAGGGCAAGTACTTTACCACTGCGCCACTTGGAGGCCCGGTGAAGTTCTTGATAATGATGATGATATTCACGAGGATGATGATGATGATGATGATCATGAAATCACTCACCATATTCTGCATCATAGAAGATGATAAATTTGCGCCAGTGCAGGTCAGACAGGAGTGTGAGCAGGACCTGGTCAAGTCGTACAGGCGGCCGGGCCGCGAGTGTGTACATCTCTGCGTCAGGTCTGGTATTGAACACACACTCTGCCCGTGGTGCTCCGTTCCCTCCACGCTGCACGAACAGGTGTGGGATGTGCATGGCGTCCGTGAGGGACTGTAAAGCACGAGCCGCAGCGCAGCCTGTCGATGACACCAGTGCCAGGATACCCTGATTCATCAGCTCACACGCTGCAGACAAGACAGGCAGACAGAGAGCTGGAGGTTTAATTAAAAGTGAACACCCCTCGCGCACACACACACACACACACACACACTCACACATACACAACACATAACCTTAATTTTTTTCAGTTTCCTTTGTTATACACGTTTGCCAATAAAATGATCAGAAATTATTTTCAACTCTTTTCAATGAGACACAACACAATAAAAGCATTAAACTAACAGCATCAACACCATGTACTTCAATATACTTCATTGCTAGCCATATTCCTTTTAAACATTTATACCACACTCAACTCAAAGTTACATCTTTTATCCACTTTACATCATTTAATGCTAAACCACGTCCTAAATTAGCTTATTTGTAGACATTTTCAGTACATTGACACAAGTCAACACTCAACAATATGCTACAAAGCAATAAAAATAATATATGAGTCTTTTGCCATAACTGTGTGGAGGTCTTACATATTAACTGACCTCCGTGAAGCCCCGCCCACACACTTGAGACCTGCCCAGCCTTCTGTCATGATAAACAGATGATTATGATAAACTGTGAACTGTGACATACGGTACATTCGCCTTAGCTAACATTAAAGATGTTTATATTTAACATCAGGTAACTACATTCACTGGCCACTTTATTAGGTACACCTTGCAGGGGTTGGACCCCTTTTGCCTTTAGAACTGCCTTAATTCTTTGTGACATACAGTAGATTAAGCAAGGTAGATTCAGCAGTGAGCCTGGAGCCTATCCCAGGAGACTTAGGGCAAGAGGCGGGGTACAGCCTGGACGGGGTTCCGTTCCATTGCAGGTGTTGGAAACTGAAACAAACAGTGACCTCATTGTCATGTTCAAGAAAACAGATGATTGAGATGATTTGAGCTTTGTGACATGGCATGTTACCCTGTGGTCACAAAGGGATGGAGATTGCCAGCAACAATACTCAGGTAGACTGTGGCATTAAAACCATGTCTTACTGATACTAAGGGACCCAAAGTGTGCCAAGAAGATTAAAGAAAAACACCATTCCCCAGTTTATAAAATACTCAGAGGAGCCCGTCTGGCAAAAACACCCCTAGCACATTCAAAGTCATTTAAATCACCTGTAATTTACAGTAAATCACATTTCCTCCCCATCTCATGCTTGGTGTGAACTTCAGAAGATCGTCTTGACCATGATTGGATGATTAGATGTTTGTTTTAACGAGCAGTTGAACAGGTGTACCTAATGAAGTGGCCATTGAGTTTACATTTATTAAGCATGACACCAGAAATGAGTTTGGGCAAAATATAGTCCACAAGGGCAATAAATCCTCATAAAACTCACTTCCTGATTAGACATATGTTTAGTTAAAGGACTAAATAAAAAATTTTAAAATAATAATGATAAAAATGTCCTGCAGCACCAACTGTACATTATTCCTTTGTGGGTTGCCAGGTCCACTGAGTTTAAGAAAGTAATTATGAAAATAGTTGATTTGTACCTTAAATAAAATTTAAAAAATCCTACAGAGAATTATGAGATGCTAAAGGTCAGGAGAGAATCAGTGCCTTGTCCTTGTAGGAAGGGAAGCAGAACTGTAAGATGCAGCTGAAGCTGAGGAACGCAGCCTGGACTTGATTCATTCTGCTTTTCTTAAATGTGAATGTGAATAGAAGAGAGAGGGACAGAGAGGGAAGAGAAAGCAGAAAGCAGAAGTGATAAAGTGTCTTAGGGAAGAAAGGAAAGCAATGGAGCGTGGTCCTTTTTTTAAAGAGGGAGCAGAATATAATGTTTTTTTTTTTCAGTATAAAAAAAGGATGCTATTTTCCATTCAGAATTAAAAATCAGCCAAGCATAATAGATTTCTTTTTGTATTTATTACGCACAAGTGTGTTAAGCGAAGCCTTACAAAGATATGTCTAATAATAACACTATATCTAATGTGTAAGGACAGTTTTTTTTTTTTAACCATAATGGCACTTTGTAACACTTTGTGTTTGGTGACATCACAACTTGCCTGTTTTGTTATATAATCTTTAAAAAAAAAAAAGAAAAAACAACAACAGGTAAAGAACCATATATGGTAACATCACTATATAAGCTTTGCTTCTCAACTAAACTCAACTTTATTTGTATAGCACTTTAACAACAGTGCCCCAAAGTGCTTCACATAAATAATAAAATATCATAAAAGGACACATTACACACCCGACACATCTCAAATCCCAACACATCATATAAAATCAACATCTCATGTTGGTATAAATGCCAAAGAAAACATGAGTTTTCACACACGAGATTTGAACACACTCAGGGCCGTGGCCTCACGAAAGTGTTTCCAACTTCTTAGTAAGGTAAGTAACCTATTGGCTGTCCTAAAAGTCACTAGAAGTCGCTAAATGACATCATCGCCTAATTTGCATAAAGTCAATTTGCTTGTTGCAAATTGTAATGATCCCTGTAGGAGTAATGAATAACGTCGTGAGAGAGCTAAAAAGTGAGTAAACGACACTAAATATGATTAGAACTATAAATGAGCTTTTCATTTCATCTCTTTTCAAAATGACTTCAATGCTTTGTCTAGGCAAAGATCCAAAGATTACATATATCAATTTTGTCCTGTATTGTTAAATGTTAAAATATAAAATTTAACTAAAATGTTTAACTACTATGTGGGTCTGAATTTCTAGTTCCACATCTACCCCTCCTCCTTTATCCAGGATCTGCATGCGAGACTGCGAGACAAATGTTGACGATGATTTATTTTAGAGTGACAGTGAAGAAACTTTTACATTTACATGTACATTCCGCTTTGTAAATCAAGGTGAGCTCAGCAGCGACTTTGCGCATGCACGATCCATTTGCAGTGTGGACACCTAGTGGTGGGGGTCTCCTCACTCCTCTGACTGCAACTGAGACTTCTACAGGAGAGTACAGTGAGACTGATCACCTGTGAGTGCTTAGAGACGGGGGAGGGGCTCACAGTAGCCCCCGCTGCATGTTGAGGACAGTAACTGCAGAATTATACGTGCTTACATGTCGGAGTCTCCAAAAGTTCTGAAAAGTCTCCAGTAACACCAGAAAAAGTTGCTAGATTTGTTACTAATTGCTTTTGACAAACAAAGTCACCAAGAGGGTTTGGAAAGTTGCCAGATTTAGCGAGAAGGTCAGCAAGTTGCCAACACTGCCACACGAATAGTCAAGGGTAGGTCATTCCACAACTAGGGTGCAGCCACAGAGGAAGCCCTATCACCCCTAAGCTTGCATTTGATTTTGGGTACAGTCAGCAGAAATTTGTCTGATGATCTGAGAGACCGGTGTGGGGCATGGGGGTGGGGCATAGGGCTGAAGCAGGTCTGAGAGGTAGGGCCAAGGCCATGAAAACATTTAAACGTAACCAAAAGAATTTTGAAGGGAACAATGAAGGGAAGCCAGGACTGAAGAGATATGTTCTCTTTTATTTGTAGATGTTAGGAGCCAGCAGCTAAATTTTGGACCAGCTGTAGTCAATGTAATGCTGCATGAGAAACCCCAAAATACAAAGCATTGCTATTTCTTCTGAGCCATCCGAATGTCTAAACATGACTATATTGCATAAATGCATAAAAAATTTATATTGCATAAAATATTGCATGAATATTGCATAAAAGACTGCATGGTGATGTAGGAGTTAGCACTGTAGCCTTGTACATCCAGAGTCTGAGTGATTGGAGTTTGCATGTTCTCCTCACACTGCGTTTCCTCTGGGTGCTCCAGGTTCCTCCCACAGTCCAAAGACATGTAGATTAGACTATTTGGTGGAGATTATGAAAAACATTTATTCAGTTATGAATTGCAGATTCACTTATCGCCACTCTGACTTCAAAATCGATTTAATTAAAAAAAAAAAACATTTATAATAGAGATCAACCGGTTGATTGGCCAGTGCCCAGAACTAGCTAGTTTTCAGTTTGACTGGCTATGACCAGTGATCGGCTCAGAAGTTTACGAGTTATGTAACAGAAACGCATTTTTATGGCGTTACATTATCAAAAATCAAGCACATTAAAGCCTCTGATCTGCCTCTTTCTCTAAACTATGTGAACAAATTAGTCTCAAACCCACCCATTACACACGCTTACTGTACACCAGTCTCAAAACTGGCATTAGCACTAATTAGCCAAAAATCGCGTGCGTTAGAAGCCATGCATGCTCAATATTTCACAGACTTCGGAGGGAAGGTAAAACATTGCTGTTTCGTTATAATCCTACAGGTTAACTATTTACACAATTTTATCACAATTATTTGCTAAGTTGGTTTAAGAATAATGATTATGGCACATGGGACTTCTCAGTTAAATGTTAAATGCGTGTAATTTTATTTAGTTTGTCATTTAATTGCTGCGCTTGGTTTTTATGTAAAAAAAAAAACTAATGTTATAAGGAACAGGCTACATTTAATTACTTATTATACTTAAATGAATTTTAAGGTTTAAAATTGTAATAAAATCAGATGAAAATGTGATATACAATCATGATATGTATAAAATCACAATTCTTATAGAATCTTATAATCTAATAATTATATATAAATCAGTTTCTCAGAAGGATAAACTCTGGGTCCATCCGGACTCTGTTTCTAAATAAAGGATTCCTCCCACAACAGTAACATGCAGCTGCACTCAAACCAATCAAGCTGTCCATCCTCATGTGTGCGATAATAAATAAAGCAAGAAACGCAAGATCAATTTTTACCATAAGCAGAATGCTAAAGAGATTCTGACAGAGAACCTGCTACAGCCTGAGGTGAAAACTAAATGAATACACATGAAGAAATGCAAAAATAAAGCTTATTAAAAAAAAAAAACCTTGCTGCTTTTAAGGAGATTTATTGTGTGATGTTTTTTTTTCTTGTGTTTAATAAAAATCAGCACAGCGCCTCATTTTGTTCTCTGAGCACTATATATATATATATATATATATACATATATATACACACTGTACATATATTACTTTCTGGAGTGCATTCTCAAGGGCTTCTTAAACCGAGCAATTTTAGCTACAGAACATCTGCGTTTCAATGGGGAATAAATATATATTAAAGCTCAGTCGATCCGAGGTTAATATCACACTATCAGGTCTGTCATCACGAGACCTCAGATCATGAATGAAGTGGTTCTGCTTTCACTCTCTCTCTCTCTCTCTCTCTCTCTCACACACACACACACACAAACACACAAACACACGCACACACAACACAC
>JAOVVB010082784.1:0-13601 GCA_028570985.1 Heterobranchus longifilis
CCTCTCCTCTCCTCTCCTCTCCTCTCCTCTCCTCTCCTCTCCTATGTAGACCCATACAACGCTCACTGATTCATTTTGCCGCAGCTTTCTCCAAAATAAGTAAAAGTGAAAGGGAACTGGTCCTTTATAGTTGGCAATAAAATTACTCCAAAGAGACTGTGCAGCCAAACGATTGCACCAAGAGTCTAATAGTCCTATTTTTACACCAGTATTTAGTGCAAGTCTTCAGCAAAATTGCTGTTTTCTAAAGCTTTCATGCTTGGGTGGCCAGCATGCTCCGAAAAGGAGGACACATCTGCAGGGCAGGCAGGGACAGTAACCAAGACAGCTACAGTCACAGTTAATGTATGTGTGTATACCGCATACACACACACACATATATATATATACTATAAAAATAACTCACAGGCACTAATTTGGCCTCTGCATGGTGACACACACACACACACACACACACACACACACACACACACACACACACACACGGCCCAAACAGCCGAGAACAGATTTAAACTTCAATTTGCAAACAAAAGAGAAATATGCGTCATTTGCTAGTACTGTCACATTGATGTTTTTCACAATTTATTACAGTGCTGTGCTCTCCCCTTATTTTCTGTTGCCTTGAAATGTGTGTGTCTTACCTGTTGTTGTCCTATATGTGTGGTGGCACGTATGGTTTCCCTCCTGAGGGACTGATAAAGTATTTTGTATCGTATCATAGTGAATGTCAGCAAATAGGAAGTGGAAATTGTCAAACTTACTTTTGTCTGATGTGCAGGGAACTTGCATGCACATACTAGGCATGTCACCATTATCCTGGACAAAATAACTGCGATTCACAATATTATCCCAATAATCAATGAAATATGCCTACAACTCTTTTTTTCTCTAAACAATACAACTTTTTTCTCAAAACATTCAGACTTTGTTTTGTGAAACAATACGATTTTCTTTCTTGAAACATAACAAAGTTTTTCTAATAAAATTGTGACCTTTTCTCTTAACATTCTGACTTTTTTATCGAAACATTACAACTTTTTTATCGAAACATTACAACCTTTTTATCGAAACATTACAACTTTTTTCTTGAAACAATACGACTTTTCTTGAAACAATACGACTTTTTGTGAAACAATACGACTTTTCTTAAAACAATACGACTTTTTGTGAAACAATGCGACTTTTTTCTTGCGACATCACAACTTTTTTCTTGCGACATTGCAACTTTTCTCATAAAATTGCGACTTTTTCTGTAAACATTACCACTTTTTTCTCAAAACATTCTGCCTTTTTTTAAGAAATAAATATTTGTATTGCACCACAGATAGGACACTGTAGTAAACTGCAGGATATTCACGATTATCCCGATAATGGAAATTCACCACGATCCACTTATTGTGAGTGTTTTTTTCCTCACAATCCACGATAAAATCCATTATTGTCCCGTCCCTAGTACAGACATCCCAGAGGTGACGGCAGGCAGCTCTTAGACAAAAGCTCAGCAGGGTGTTGCAGTGGACAACAGTAATCGTTTTGATCTTTGACACTGGCCGTCTGTTTCCCCACACCCCGACCCTAGACTGTCTCACTCCCTCTCTGTCTCAGGGTCAGCGGGTCAGACAGAGAGCAGATGCTTAACCACACGGCCACAACTAAACCTGACACCACAACACGCATACCCCCAATCTGTCATCTCCCCTTGTTAAATGTATTAGTCACTGCGGAAGATATTTCCCACCTGTTTTATTGTCCATCTTGGTTTTTCCAGTGATGGAAAAACAGGGGAGACTGCTGGATTTAAAGAGGACATTATGTTCATTTTCAGGTTGTATTTTGAGTTTCTACTAGAACATATTTCCATGCTTTAATGTTCAAAAAACACATTATTTTTCTCATACTGCCTGTCTGAATACACCTGTATATTCCCCTTCCGAAAAAGCCCATTCTGCTCTGATTGGTCAGTGTCTTCTGCATCTGCGCTCTTGGCGTCTCTGCACCATCATTGCAGCTGTGGAGTGACTGTAATGGCGCTGTGCTTTCTACATATACATATACAGCATAGTTGTGACATCACAACTTCACAGAAGTCCTGACAGCTCATTTAAAGGCACAGTTTCTAAATATGGGCTGTGTGCATTTCTCCGTGCATTGAGCGTTTTGATACTTTCACAGTATTTACAGCACATAGACCTGCTTTATAATCAAAAAATACATGGAAATCACACTTTACAATATGGGACCAATTTGATTGTGCCCTATAGATAGATAAATTTAATTGATATATCAGAAATGTGTTGTAAATATTTGATTTGATGCACTGGTGACACACCTGGGTTGGTCAGGTGACGTCTGCATAGATCTTTGTGGTCACATGATGAGTATTTAGTCATGTCGACGAGGTGTCTCTGAGTCGTAACAAACCTCCTGGTCTTACGTGTAACTTCATCATTTGTTTGGATTTGTTTACTGAGAAGACAAGTTAAAGTGAATTGCACAGGTACAGCAAACGATATAGATAATGATTAAGCTAAAAGATGTCTTCCTTCTTTGGCAAGCTTCCTGCGATACACTTTATTTCTGTTGCATTTGGTGCCAATGTTCCTTTAAGTTTTATGTGGTTTTACAAAACCTACGACAGTAGCTAAGTGCCTCTTTGGCTTGAAAAGCATGACAAACTATTTAATCTCCATTTTCTTGTTAATAGGAATCCATAACCATATTTTTCTGGTTAAGACACTGTCCTTCTCCTTCCAAGTATCCTAAAGGACTATTTTAGGGGGAATAGTGTTAATTGGTCCAACACATATCCAGTTTTGTTTGTTTCATAAGAACACACTTCAATCACAATTTAAATATAGATTTGACGAAAGTTATGCGCAATTATATGAAGCAAGGAGATGCTAAAAGTGCATATCTGCAATTAAATGTTGAAAATGTAAGGGCAACTAAATATTGGTGCATTAGATTAGGAATTTAGAAATAAAGAAATATAAAAGCAGAAGTATATGAAACACTTTAATACAATTCTGTATTAATATTGTCATTATTGAGTGATACTGCAGAAATGTCGCCCAAAGCCACTCTCTCACTGCGTGGTGTTTTCACCGTGCTGCTGATCTCCTGCAGGTAATTTACTGTATCTCCTCCAACAAACAAAGGAAAGCAAAAAGCTGTTCTAACTTGCGGTCGATGTCCGGTGGAGGTTGAGCTGAAATGAGTTTCTGCGATCAAAAGAAACGCAACGATAAAAGGATAAAAGGGATTGAATGATAAAAGGATTTGAGTCACTGGATCAGAATTGCTCCTTTTATAGAAACAGAAATCAACAGAATTACAATCCATTCAAACACAAGGAACACTCTACTCCGCGTGTCACGGAGGTCGCTGCGTTCAAAAAGACATTTCTGTGGGCTCCGGTTTCAGTTTCCAGAAAAAGTTTTTTTCTTAAAAGGCATGAAAGCAGCGGTCCACAAAGCATCTGTAAAGTTTGTGCTGCTCAGTTTCATCTTAATTTGAGATGATGGGAAGAAACCGATATTTCTTTGGTCATTTATTTATTATCTATGAGCCGAGGTTATATGGGCTATTTGTTATGCATGCACACTGACATCAAGTGTGAGTAAATTTCGCCTGCAGATGGGAAACAAGCCAGCGTCTCTCTGACCAGTTTGTTCTGATCTGAAAGCCACTCTGGCTGTAAATTTAACCGGCGGGGAGCATTTCCGAGCTTTAAATATTCATTTAAAGCCCTTTGCGTATGCATGCAGTATTTAACTTAAAGGACTCTACTCATGTACGCACTCATGTTGATCTGGTTAAACCATTAACCTAGTTCAGTGATTTATTTTGTGTTTTCAATTACAGTTGAAAATACAGGCCAACTGTTGTCCCGCATAATGAAATGGAGGAGGATTATGGATTATATGGATTACATCCATTCATTTGTTCATTCGTCCTTCAAATGTATGCGAGACGCTGCTAATTGGAGTTTGATGAATTTTGGGAGAGCAGTGCATCTCACTGTTTTCGATAATCCAAAGGAAGTGCTGCAGTTCAAACCAAAGTCATGCGTTTGTCGCTGCTTCTGTTGATAGCTGACTTGTTTTCGATGCAAACATACGTAGTAATCCAGCTACAAATCTAATTAAATGTATTCATGCTGAGGAAAAGGGGTTTGCTCTTTCCAAGGCTGAGCCTGTGGCGAGTTCTTACTGACCTGTCTACTTCAGTCATTAGGAGCGATAACTCAAATTAATGACATATATTACCTTGAGACAGTCCTTGTGATTTGGTTTTGAAAGGCTGATAGATCTGCTGGGTTTAATTCCAGGACATGTGATTAGTACCAGATTTTTTATAATTGTGCTTTTGTATAGTGCTGCAAAACCAATTACTTGTCCTTGTTAGCAAAGCTTTAACAGAAGAGCAGATAATTATCATAAACAGAGCGGCTGGGAAACTTCGTTTCTCTCTACATGTAGGCCTTTTGTGCATCAGAGTATACCGTGTACTTACAAAACGGAGCACAAGAGACAGCATGAATACACACTAATTATGAGTTCATAACAAGAAACCTATAGAGGTCGCGTTTTTGTTTCTGATTATAATGGAAACTTAAAAACAGGGCTTTGCATTTTAAAAGAGTATGGAATTAAATACAAATATAGAATTGGTGACACAAACGAAAAAAGGAATGCATCAAAATAAATAAAAGTAAATGCTATGCATCACTCTAGAAATAAGGTATCGTAATAGTAATGTTTATTTTTGCTATGCCTCCATGCAAGTACATACGTATGCACACCTTGAGAGAATTTCTACAAACGGAAAGATTTTGGTGGTCAAAGGTCGCTGTGACCTCACAAAACAACTCATGAATTCAACAACAACAACTTACAACAACATTTCACAGAAATGTCTAATAGGATAAAATGATGAAGCGGTGACATTTTATATCAAAAAAAGGTCAAAGGTCAACTTCACTGTGACTTCATAATGTTCTGCAAAAACACTTTATTTACCGCCATAACTCAGGAACAGAAGGGGAGGTTGTGACCATATTTCACATTTGGTCGGATAATGAGGTGAAGTCCTGGAGGCATACAGCCGTGTGGCAGTATTTATCAAAGGAGATACAGGAGCTCTTTTCTGTAGACTAGAAAAAATAAACGTAAAAAAAACACATGAAGAATTGAGTTATAATAAGTCAAATGTGTATGCGATGTTGTAATTTCATCATGGCAATTAAAAAGGAATGATTAAAGAAAAGAGTGAGGCAGTTCTGTGAAGGAGTGCGTAGAAATGTGAGAACCGCCTGAGTTCAAGCGCCCATGTTAGCAAGCACCCCTCCTGCTTAAGGGTCCTTGAGCAAGTCACACAAAGCGGAGTGAGAAAACTGACAACTATGTCAACAACAAGGCTGATGATGGAATAATGTGAGTTAATGTGAAGTGTTTGCACAGAGCCGTGGTGGTGGAATTGTGGAACGCTGGCTTATTGTCTCGGAGGCCTTGAGCAATATTGAGAACAAGCTGTCACATTCAGTTTTTTTACACGGAAAGTGTTTTTTTTTTTTCTGAAATGTTTTGTTGTCGACTGAGCGTGGACTGTGGACTATCTCTGCTTGAGCTGACTTCTGAGAATCAGTTGGCAAACATGACTTATTCATCTTCCTGCCGGGTGGTTAACACAACTTGGAAAGCTTATGAATGGAAACTCATTTAGGCGTGTGATTGACAAACAGCCACGGCGGACGAGGCACAGGTGCGCGCGTCCATCCATCTGTCCGCTTGTTGCTGCGTCTGAGCACGCTGCCGATGTTAAGTTGGATTTTCTGCCTTATTATAAATGTAAACAAGTGTCAGACTGGATATGCAAATTAACCGCTTAAAAGATCTTCCTCCGTTTGCATTTTTCAAACAGAAAACACATGTTTTTTATTGTGATATTTACTGGAAATGACAGACAATATAGCCATATAGAAGGTTGTTATTAGCGATGGATATTTACCAGAAACTTCCAGCTCCCTGGCAATCTGCCTCCAGTCAGCTGCCACCTTATTTATAGTTTTTAACTCCTCTTTTCAACTTCACAAATCGTCCATTGTGGCGCTTTTAACGCGAGCAACAGGAATAAATAGAAAAAAGACAAAAGTCAGCTCAGTTAGGAAATTTTTTATTTTAACATTTCTGTACTAGACTAAAAAAAATCTTACTATGTATATACATTCCTGTTTAGTTTATTCATCGTAATTACTGTCTAATTTATATTACTTTTTAAAATATTGTAATATGTTTATGTAGCTTGCACTACTTTATGTTTAGATTCTCATTTTGTTGTTACTTGTGTGATAAAACAACCTATAATAGTAGCGTAGATCCAAATACCGTTGAAGGCAGGTGCTGGACGAATAGAAGACAGCGCTGAAAACATAAAGAAAAGGTCCGCACACTCTAGCTCCCTCGTGTGCAATTTATTGGCACATCCACAAATAAGTTATGTTTCAAAACGTTAGCATTAGCTCTTAACTTATTTGTAGATGTGCCAATAAATTGCACACGAGGGAGCTGCAGTGTGCAGACCTTTCCTTTATGTTTTCATTACTTGTGTGATCTTCCTTTGCTTTCTTATACATATTTAATTAGCATTGTTGGAGGGAGGCTGAGACCTGAGATTGCCTCCATGTAATTGTTGTGCATATGATAAATAAAGACCTTGAACCTTATAGTCAGGAGTAGCCTTACTAATGAGCCTCGCTCTCTCTGCAGGCTTCCCCTGCTCCTCAAAGCTTCGCTATATTTATGATCACTTGCTTGATCTTATGTTTTTGCATGACAACCCACAGATAACTTTGAAGAGTCCAGAAATCCCCAATGAAATGGATGATACTCCTGATTAATTGATGAACATTTCATAAGTCAAAGGCCATAATAAAACCCAAAGACCAGCGTGTACCAACCTCTAATAACTTTCTGCAATCCTGAGAAGCCCCATGACACAGGAGGAGAAATCACACTGCAGAAATACAGACTTCTGCACCCGATGATAATGGTGATAGCAGTCGGAAATGCAAGAATAGAAGCAAATGTAGGAATAAGATGAGAGGCAATAGTTTTGTAAATTTGCAATTGTCATTTGATTGAATGAGCGGCGCTTCCTGCGCGCTTCCTGATCGCTGTAGTTGTCCCGACTTTAATTTGGTCTAGATGGAAGTAAATTGACCCCTGATGCTGCTGTCTGTACCCTTGGAGGGAAGAGTTATGAGTATGAGCACCGGGGGAAATAGATGTAGCAGGTACTAAGTACCGATGTAACTGTGGAGGAAACAGTGGGGTGCAGGAATTATAATCGCACCTCCTCTTCACAGCTCAGCAGGCTTTCAGGAACCTGCCAAGATCACATTTAACACACACGGATACACACACTCAGACACTCACACACACATGTAGAGAGTGGCAGACAGTCCGCCTGGAACACCAACCCATAATGTGCATCCACCCACACACACAGACACACAGACCGCCTACTGAAGTGATATGGCTGCTCAATTTGTGGGCATTGCCCTTGTTTTTTTTGGTTGTTTTTTTTGCAATGAGACTTGAAACTGTCAATGGGAGTCAATGGGGAATTAATTTAATTTGTGCAATAATGCAACTGTTGCCCATGTTGCGATTAAAGGGACGTCCCCGTTATGAAGAACCAGACAGAAGTCAATAGCTATCTTTTTAATATTTTCACCGCTTTACTTTGCTGTCAGACAGCGATTTAATTTGTAACTACATTTAAATCAACCTTGCATTGTATTATTCCGCCCATCAGCTGTTTCGCTCAGGAATCTACGTTTCGTTGAATGAGATTGGCCTGTGTTTAGTTTCAATTAATACTCTGTGTCAGATTATCATCAAACCACGGCCGAATAAGAAAGATAAACACGTACTGAAGAGCACTGCTGCACCCAGACATCAGGTAACACAGAGCTAAATATAAATGAAACCACTTACAAAACAACCAGTAAAGAAATGCTTACAGTTACACATCTGCACGTTAGCTTCTGCTCTTTCTTAGCATCCAGTTTACACAAAAGTTTCGCCTATTCAGCCTCTCTCTGCAAAAGTTCTTCTGTTTAGTCTCATAAATGCATCCTCTTGTATCCACAGTGAACAGCATTTTATTGTTTTCATTTCCATGTTCTTGTTTATTCCATAAACTGCAGAAAGTCTGACCTAAACAGCTGATAAGCGGAGTGATACAGTGCGAGGCACAGTTGAGTTTGTGCGTAGGAATACAGAAGTTTCCACGGTTGAGAAAGTGGAGTTCAAAATGAAAATGCTGTGAAAACATAAAAAATATAGCATACATTTAAACTGCTGTATATATTTTCTTATGTGGGCTTTTATTTTCTCGTTTTCCTGATGTCCTCGTGACTTCCGTCTCGTTCTGCATAACGGGGACGTGCAGACGAGCTATCCCTTTAAGTCAATACTTTAAGCTGATACATGCATAAATCCCCCATAATAAATCAATTTATTTTGATTGTCTGAACCATATTGTGTCGGTGTTTTTTGCTCATCAAACCCCTGTGCCCTCTGCAGTTAGGAAGTGCCATCAATCAGACGCTGCTGGAAAACTGCTGGAGACGACACATGCAGCTGTTGCTCCCCCAGACGCTCTGAGCATTCGCTTTAAGATGCAATGATTTAGTGATGATTTGTGAGATTGTGGGCTCTTAAGAGAGTGGGTGTAACTGTGGGCACATGTACCCCAGTTTCTTTTGTTTAGCAGGCACTTATCCAAACCACAAACACAACAGTTTTGTAATTGTGCTCATCCAGAACACTGCAAGCGAGTGGGAATAACTCTTAATTAATGCTTAATGTTAACATGAAGAATTAACGGATGACAGAAATGAGAGTGTGACAGCAAACGGGACAGAATGCATATCACTGAAGCACCAATTTTCATTCATGTTAATTTTGGTAGCTTCCAGTTATGACGTTAGCTGTTATTTACGACTAAAAAAATAAGCTGAGTAGTGCTAGTTGCTACCACTTCACCTCTAATATGGTGTGTGTGTGCCGCAGACAGGGTTTAGTATTGATTTTCTGTAAAAGTTGAGTGTGTGTTTCTGCGAGTGCGAATGTGTATGCGCTGTGTGTGTGTTTGTGAGTACGTGTGCATGTGTTTGTGCGTGTCAGTCAGGTGGTTTATCTCGGCTTTGTGAGAGAGGCTGCAAATCTCCCTGTAATTACAATCTGAACAGCCCTGACATTTTACCAAGACTCCCCAGGTGTGTGCATGTGCATGTGTCTATGTCTGTGTGTGTGCATGTGTGTGTGTGTGCGCTGAAGGCCTTTTGTCTTGTGGGGCTGAAACAGCTGGGTGCTCCTCGCTAATTAACGAGGAACCTCGTAATTACTGTTAACTGGCCTACTATAGCTGACAGAGAGAAAGAGAGAGAGAGAGAGAGAGAGAGAGTCAGGAGACCGGAAGACACAAACAGTGCGGAGGAACGTTAAAATAGGCAAATGTTTTAGCAGTGAAGAGCCCAGTGAAAAATACACACCACAAGGCTTCCAGCTGCTTTAGATAAGACAAGATAATTCCATTTTATTAGGACTTGTGTCTTATTTTTCTAGTATTACTACTTAACTATGGCATTGGCAGTTATGGTAATATTGTACTCACTGAGTGTCATCACTGCAGCAGGACAAGAATCAAGTGCTCAGATGATCAGAAAGGTTGTAAACAAGCATGTTTACACATTATGTAAATGCAGTCCATTTATACAACAAAACTACTAAAATAAACCAAAATTTCCTTTTAAGTTCACATTAGCTGACTTTTTCCCAGTGTTTTTTGTTTTTACAAAAAATAAAAAACAAATATATCCCCCCATACATACATACATGCATGCATACATACATACATACATACATACATACATACATACATACATACATACATACATGCATGCATGCATGCATGCATGCAGACAGACAGACAGACAGACAGACAGACAGACAGACAGACAGACAGGGCTGAACAATTAATCGTAATTTTATCAAAATCGCAATATGGCCGACTGCAATTTTCAAATCACAGGTTGCACAATATAAGGCAAAATGTGTGTGAAAAATACCATTTTAAATGAAATATTGACTGAAGAAAAAAATCTTTGTTTAGTATCATCAGTCAAAATAATCTCAATAAGATATTTTTTTCAAAATCATTCAGCCCTACATACATGCATACATACATACATACATACATACATACATACATACATACATACATACATACACATTACATGATAAACATTAATTTCATATAGATACAATTACATTCATACAGGTAGAATACTAATAAAAAACATACATAGATGATATTTAAAACAGGAAGGATTATACACAGATGATGTGAATGAGAATTATACAACTCGTATGAAGTGAAGCATGAATATTAAAACTAGCACATAGCTCTACCTCCTGCTATACAGATTTATTTTTATTAGGCGAATATTAAGTGGTAAATTATTCCAGTTTGTTATGGCTCTGTTTTGTTTTTGATGATTCAATTTCCATTTTGTCCATTTTTGTCGATACTGACAAATATCACTAAACAGATTCATTATCATAGCACAGTGTTTTCTGCTCTAGGTGCCTTTTTCCCCCCTTTAAAACCTCTCCCATCAGGGTCCAAAAACAATTTTTTTTTTTTTCATTTCAACCTTTATTTCAACTCGTAAGTTGCTGAGGTTTCCCTCATTTACAGAGACTCCTAAAACTTTTACAGCACTCAGGACAGCATCTCACAAGAAATGCCTGGTTTCCAGCTTTCCAGAAGGTCATTACAGACTTGGAAAAAGTATGAAACAGAATGGGGAATAGTTCAGGTTGCGCACTTTCAAAGGGCCTGTGTGTCCTCAGTGTTCGTCTCACAGAGAAGCAAGCGAGATCAAATAAAAGAGCTGTACAATAGCACCAAACACACGGTTATTAAAGGCTCCTAAGGGTGTCAGAACAGCAGTGGTCATGCTGTGGTGTCTTGCACTCCTGTTCTGAGAAGTTGTTTGTATCACAGACAATAAGAGTTGAACTCAAAGACCCCAACCAGCAACAAATTAAGAGCCAGCCAGGTAGTATAAAGCAAACCAACAACTGATATGAGTTGAGCCATCTATATTCTACCGCACGCAAACACAGGACATGTAAACCCCACACGGAAAGTCCATGCTGCCCAGTATGAATTGAGTTGTTTCTTTATTTTTGCCTGTTTGTGATGCAATTCCATGGATTTGACCTGAAAACAAGGAAATAAACGCAAATTTGTCCTCACGTGAGCCTGTTAATAATTGGGAACAAACAAACGCAAACACATTTTCAATTCATATTATTGTGGGTAAATCGTGCTCTGATCAGTAACTAACAGTACTGATGTCTAATGACTTCAAAATAAAAACACTTAGTACAGATGGATCTAAATGTTTGCAGAACTCTGAATGTCACTGAAGTGAAATCGCAAAATGTGTCCGTGTCAAAGTGGCTTTCCAGGAAAAAGGAAAAATAAAATGTATTCAGGCAGAGCAACAGACAAAAAGACACTGGGATACATTAATGTAGGCTCATTCCAAGGTAAACACACTAATGCACACATTGACGAGCAGTTGGCTGCCTGTTGCCAGTCATATCTCGTTCCTGATTGTAGCCCGTCGTTCCCACCCAGGCATGGTTCCAGGGGTCAGGGAAAGACTGCCCTGCCACAGATGCCTCGGCACGCTGACTGACGGACCCTCAAGGCTCGGGAGATTAGAGCCTTAAGTCTTCCCTCCACTAGGAACTGAAGGCTTTGGTGTTGGTCTAAGACTTAGTGTGTGAAAAAATCATGGACTAAAGAAAAGAGCAGATTCACATTTACATTTTGTCGTGCTGAAATGACGAGTCGATCAACAGAAAATGAATCGGCTACTATTTTGATAGTCGATAAATTAGTTGTGATTTTTAAGCGAATATGCCAAACATTCATTGGTTCCAGCTTCTCCACTGTGATTGTCATATGTGATAGTAAATTTAATACTTTGGGGTTTTAGTCAGACATTTGACATTGGGTGTTAGAAACTATTTTACTACTATTATCTGACATTTTGAGACCAAACAATGAATCAAGAAAATGTTGTCTGATTTGTCAATAATGAAAAATAATTGTTAGTTGCAGCCCTAATATCTTGTATCTCCTTGTTCCAAGACTTTAGTTAAGCTGTAGTATCATAAAATCACAGACTGTATAAAATATGGACGTAGTCTCCGTGACGTCACCCAGAGGTTTCTGAAGAGCCATTGCGAAGCTCAATGTGGGTGAAGCTCAGTCGCCATCTTGGCAGTGCCTGACTCCAAAGAGGTGGAGCTGAGGTGGGTTGAATGAAGCCTGGTTACAGCGGCTAGCCACCTGTGACGACACCTGCCTGTCACTCAAAGCATAACTTTAAGCCTTAATATAATTTAAATGGGTACGTTATCTAAAAATCCACCCCTGTAGAGTTGTCATGAACGAATAAACTAGCTATAGAGATCAAAACAGTGTTTTGTACCAGGCTGTAAACATGTTTATTTCTGTTGTAAAGTTGGGCATTTTAACATGGGGCTCTATGGGGATTGACTCACTTTTGGAGCCAGCCTCAAGTGGCCATTCAAGGAACTGCAGTTTTTGGCACTTCCGCGTTAGCTTCATTTTTCAGCAACAGAAGTTGAGTAGAATATCTAAACTTGATATTTTTTCATGGTTGCATTACAAAATATGTAGATGTTGTGTACATGATTGGACCTACAGTTAAATGACATTTCTAACCCCCTCATTTCTTTGTCTTTGTTTTGCCTCTCCAGCTGAAGAGTACCATGCAACATATCAACCTCCAGATCAGCCATGACATCAAAGAGTAAGTCTTCCTGCAACTAACACCTGTTTCTGTCTGTTTCTCCACTTTCATACTGAAACTGGCCCACAGCAGGTGTTCATCTTACTTTATTCTCTCGTGACACTCATTGGCATTTTGTGCTGAAGTGTCATATTAGTGACCTGGGATAAAGAAAGAAATTGTGTTTACAGCAGGTCTTTTTTTCTTTGGCTTTTAGTGAGTTTGCAGTCACAAGTTTTCAAAATCAGACTGCTTCAGACTGTCTGACAACTCTCTGTTTAGCTTTTAGAGGTGAATGGAAGTAGAAAGTAGAGCTCCCTGAAAGCAATTAGCTGACATTTTCAAGAACTTCAGCTGCACAAAAGCTCTGTCTCCAGTGGATATTTCCACTAATTGCCTACCTACTCAAACTCGGATGTAACTTTGCATTCGTCATAAAGTACGAAATGCCATTAGAAGTGTTTGGAAACTCTTTTGAAAGCGTAGCTTTACACTTCCAGTTTCAGATGGAAGACAGGGAGATTGGTCTTTGCTGACAGAAATTAGTTCAAAAGAGTAGTTGAAACTCTTTTGTCCAGAAGCTTAATTTAAACACAATCTCCTGCAAAATCATATTACTGCCAAAATACTCTCTTTAACTAGCCTGGAATCCCAGACCTCTCTGATGAATTCATTTCTTTCACTTTGCATTACT
>JAOVVB010082795.1:0-28001 GCA_028570985.1 Heterobranchus longifilis
TGTGTCTGTGTGTGTCTGTGTGTCTGTGTGTCTGTGTGTGTGTGTGTCTGTGTGCATGTGTCTGTGTGTGTCTGTGTGTGTGTGTGTCTGTGTGTCTGTGCGCATGTGTCTGTGTGCGTTTCACTGTGTATTGGTACAAAAAGATTGTTTTTCTAATTGTGCATAATGTGGATGGTTGTGTCTGTTTGTGATTGTCTCTTGTGATGAGCATACTGTACATACATTCAGTGTGTGTGTGTGTGTGTGTGTGTGTGTGTGTGTGTGTGCATGTGCATGTGCGTGCGTGCGCGCGTGTGTGGCCCTTAGGTCACGATGACACTTTCGTGGAACAACAGGGTATTGTGCCTTCCTCTCTCATATTTCTCATCATCAGCACTGCCGCCATCCAAATTCCACTGGTGTGTTCACAGCGTGGCGGAGGGACTCGGCCCTGTTGTCAACCTCCATCCTGCAATAATAGGAAACACAGCATCACTTTTCCACTTTTCACTGCTAATTCAAAATATATGAGTTCCTGTTTGAAGCTCCATCACGCTGGACTTGATTGATTGTTTTGGATAAAAGCTGCGGTTTGCTTTTTTTAATTTTAATTTTTTCTAATCTAAAATGCTTTTGTTATACATAAAAGGTTTATTTTTTTCTGTATATGGGTAGACGTTGGAACCAGGGCCATAATCACCAATTTAAAAATGGCGGGGACCATTTTCAACGTACGACCCAGCACTCCAGAGCTGCTTCTTTTCCTCACCCTAACCCTCTACAAAGGATAGGTGTTTTTATTATTTTGTCCACCACATTTGTATCAATGAGGGTAGAAACACTTATCAATATAATTCAATATAGTTCAACAGCACCACAAGCCTCCAAAATGATTATACAGTTGAATCAACACCTCTCTAAAACAGTTAAAAAGAAAGAACATTAACCTTCATCATAGGATTTATTGTTGGACTGTTGCATTAGGCTGCATTAGTTTTAACTATGTGTATCTAATAAACTGTCAACTCTGTGTATATCAAGGTGCGGTCACACATTGTAGTCTGCTGTGCAGATTTGATTGTTTTTTGTGTTTTGGTTGGCTCACCACAAGATGGCGACAAAGTGTAAAACTTGCACCTTCCAAGCCACTTGCTTTATTATTTAAGGGACATTTTGTCAAACTTTAGTCATAGCCTGGCTTGCTTAAATTCACCATGACACTTGTCATTATGTCACCTGTATTTAATATAAAAATGACAAGACATTAAAAAATTAAAAGAACTAACGTCAGACCATGGTGTAGCCTAAATGTATCACCAGATGCACAGTTTAATATAACATGACAATGTGATATACACATGTGTACATCACATTGTGTATAAACATGTCGATGCACACCATGTACCCAAAGAAAATGTTGAAAATTGGTGGTGCTACTTTAATTTGGGACTCTTTAATTTTGCTCTTAATTGCCCTGTAGGAGCTCCAGTATGAACACAGTGATACTTGTTACAATTCTAAACTGGCAATAGTTTGATTATCGTGTGTATGTGCTATATCAGAAACATATAAACACAATTAATTATGTTTTGTACACAAAAAATGTATACTGTTCATTTCCATTTGTCTGCATTTTATTATTGCGTATCTGTAAATGTAAGTACAGTTCTGCTTTTGTCGGCATGACACACACACACACACACACACACACACACACACACACACACACACACACACACACACACACACACACACACACACACTTGCTCAGTGTGTGGGTGGTCTGGACCAGGTGGAGGACAGAGGGATTAACATCAGGCCTAAAGGGGGGGAAAGTACAGAGGGAGAGAAAACAAGAGATGGAGAAGAGGTAGACATCTGTCCACCAGATGTGCTGTTTGAACATACGGAGGTGGTTTATGAAATAGAAAGAAGGGAACGAAAAGGCTTTTGGTCATGAGGCTCAGTGACAACTGGATGCATTGTGACTGAAATAACATTCAGCATCCCTCTCCTTCTTCCTCAATCACTCTCTCCTTTTTCTATGTGTGTGTTTGCCCTGGTTATCTGTTATTTGGTTATATACATAACAAACACACTCTCTCTCTCTCTCTCTCTCTCTCTCTCTCTCTCTCTCTCGTACAGTGTGTGACAAATAAAACCTTTGAATCTTGAAAAAAAAAACAGCTTTTCCAGAACTTTCTGTCATAGTATAGTATGTCGAACAAAGTGAAAGAAAATTTCATAGTATAGTATTTTTTTTAATTTCGTAGTATAGTATGTAAAAAACAAAGTGGGGAAAAACATAGTGTAGTCTATAATACAGTATATGAAAAAGATGGAAAAAAACATCATAGTATGAAAACATGGTAATACTATCATGTTGAAAAAAAGTCATAGTATAACTTGAAAACTAAAAAACCCATCATAGTGCCAGAATTGTTTAAAATCCTTATTAAACACCAATGGCAAGAGAAGATTTATGTCACATATGTATGTCAAAAAAAGTGAAAAAAGGTCATACTATCATGTCGAAGAAAAAGTCATAGTATAGTATGTTGAAAAACTCACTTTTGTTTTTCTTTTTTTTTTCTTTTCATTTTTATGAAATTTTTTCTCTACATTCTACACTGTGACTTTTTGTCACTTTTTTTGACATGCCTATGACTTTTCCCCGAAATGCTATACTATGATTTTTTTTTCAACATACTATACTATTAAAAATTTTTTTTAACTTTTTCGACATACTATAGTATGACTTTTTCCACTTTTTTCGACAGGCTATACTATGAATTTTTTGTGACATTCTTTATGGCATATTATACTATGACTGTGCCTTCATGTTCCATTTAATCTCTGCTGCAGCTCATCCAGAATACAACAGCTGGGCTGGTGTCCAACATACCAAAGTTCTCCCACACTACTCCGCTCCTCCACACCATTTTCCGGTGGCTGCTTGAATCAGATTCCCAACACTGGCACTCTCCTACCATGCTGTGGACAGCTAAAGTCAAACCATTCACCAGCCGGTCTACTACACTCTGCTATCGCCTATCAGCTTGCTGCTCTGTCACTACAAAGGGGCCCGACTACCACTCTACTCAGTCAGCTGCGGTTGAAAAGATGTGGAAATTAGTTTGGCTAAGGTTTGGACAAAATACAAATGTGAGTTTGATAATGGTGATGTGTCTTGTTGTTGTGGAGAGTTTGTTATTATTGTTTACAATTTATAGAAACAGAATGTTGATGTTCATTGTTTATATATTAAAATAAAAGCTGAATGTTTTACTTTTGTCCAGTTTGTCCATAATATGTTGAAAGTGAAAAAAAGTCATAGCAAAGTATGTCGAAAAAAGTTATAGGATAGTATGTCATCAAAAATATCATAAAAACGTCACAGTATAGTATGCCATCGAAAATAACACAAAAATGTCAAGGTATAGTATGTCGTCGAAAATCCAGCAAAAACCTCATAATAGGCTATAGTATGTTGAAAATGTTGAAAAAATTTTAAAAAATGTGAAAAAGTTTCATAGTATAGTATGTCGTCAAAAATCCTACAGAAACATCATGATATAGTATGTCAAGAAAAAAAATGCAAAAATGCTGAAAATTGCGTCATAGTATCGTATGTAAGGGGAAAGTAATATTTAGGTATCGAAAAGCAACTGGGTTATTAAAAACAATGAAGTAAAGGCGTAGGCGAAAGAGGCAGTAATGCGACGTGAAAGGATTCCAACTGCTGTAAAATCCAGAAGAAGAAGAAGAAGATTTGGGCTGTTTTTAAGGATAGAGGTTTAAAGCTAGGCTACTCCTAGACTGTGGAGGGCAGCATTACGCTTTATAGTGTACAGCCTGCTGGAAATTAATTAGAAGAAGAAGAAGAAGAAGACTCCTATACCTACCAGTCAGAAAAGTTTGTCTGCCAGATGCTGCTCTCTTAAACTGATTTTAAAACTGACTTTTATCTGGGTTTAAGTTTGTTAGAACTTTGTTAGATATTGGTTGTTTTTAACAATATATTTTATTGGATCGAAGATTTTAGCAATCAGACATCTTATTTATACGTTTTTACTAAAACACGCTGTGCAAAAGGCATGGCTCCACTCACCTCACCTGGTGGCTGCGAGGGCTGCCACAAAGAATATCCAACTTTTACAAAAATCCAGGAAGTGAAGAGACTCTTGGACACAATTGTCTTCGGAGTCCCTGCACAGGGCACCGATTCCAGAGTGGAGGAGCTGGCTGGCACTCCTTCCAAGCCGGAAGATGCGGCCTCCCCACCGGCCGCTGCCTCCTCTCTGCCCGCCCCTGCTGCTTCTGCTCCTGCTGCTGCTCCGGTCCCCGTCCCCGCAGACGTCCCTGCTGATCCGTGGCTCCTGCTCGGGGCTAAACCAAAGTCCCTGGACAGCTGCTCCACTCCTCTACATCCAGGGCACTGGGAGGTGGTCGATGACCGCAAGAAAGAGAGGGAGACTTTCCCTTCCCTCCTCTCATGTTCCCGCAACACAGGACATCCAGCAGAGTTTTCCATCTCTCCCAGGTCAGAACCTCGGCATTGGTCTCCAACCACCTTCACTCCACGTCCACCTCGCAACAGGGATAAAGTTGCAGCTCCATCTCCACCCCGACTGCTGGTCTGGAGCCCTTGGAGGAAGAGCCGCCTGCTGTCCACCGCGCCAGACGTCATCCCACCACCACCACACCAAACCCGCTCCCACAGCCTCCATCAGCAGGTACCGTCTCCCCCATCCACCCTCATCATCGGTGACTCCATCATCAGAAATGTGAGTTCAGATTAAAATCCCAGACATTTTAAACTCATATCCTGAAGTTGACAGGGTTCTTGTTCATTGCGGTACGAATGATACTGAACATCCTGGAGCAGTCCCACAACAATGTGCACGTGTCCGGGCCAACTCCCCTTCACAGACGAGGCACGTAGCGCGTCACGCGGATGCTCAGCCTCAGCACCCATGTTTGCCTGCGACACCCACAACGTGCACTTTGTGGATAACTTTAACACTCTCTGGAAAAAGGGTCAGCTTTTCAGTGGAGATGGTCCTCCGACAACCTGGAGTACTGCGTCCTTCATCCCCGTCCTTCCACACCTGCTGCCCACCAAGTGCTGCTCCCCACTTCTTCCAGTCAAGCCATGGATGTGACCAGGACCAGCAGTACCTGATGTCCTCCGGGTCCAAGGTCAGATCACTTACACTTACACTTACACTTACACTGCAAATAGCAGGCAAGGACCCGCTATTTTAAGCATTTTAACTCCCCCTCTGGTACTGATTTTAGTTGCTAATTTCACACTCACAATCACAATCAGATTTATTGCCAAGTAGTTTTCACATAGGAGGAACTTGTCTTGATGTAATGGTGGTTAACAAACAGAAAATAGAAGGCAAGTAAAAAAAAAAAATGAAGAAAAACAAGTAGATAGGCCTATACAAAGAAAAATACAACAACAAAAGAGCATAGAGACTTGATCATTTTAATGAATTTTATCATTTTAACCTTGGTAATGTATACTCTAGTCTGGTGGGCTTACTAAACAGTGGTGGGGATAAAGCCTTACTTCTGGGCCGCACAGGAAGTCCATGTTCCTTTTCTCAAAGTCCGTTCACTACCAACAACAACCTCCGAGTTATCAACCTACACGCTGAAAATGACACGTTTTGAAGATTTGGATCATGCAATAAGGCAGGCCTGTTCTGTTCTTTCAGTGAATAATTGTAAAGATCTGCAAACAATATGTTTACAACATTTTTGTGGAGGTGTTCCACTGAAACGGGTTCCCGATACTATTTTGCAGAGGCTCCGTTGCTATATCTGGGGCGCGGTGCCACCCAGGGTGATTGTGATTGGTTTAAGGGAATACAGGCCAGGTTTTTTTTTCACTATCCAGGAGTGAAAGTGCATTCAATCCAGACTTTCCCCCAGCAGCACTGTGGAGATAAGTCTGGCTATGTGAGACTATGTATACCTATGTGGATCTTTATAGTCAGACCCTGACTATTGGAATATTAATATAATATAGGCTATTGGAATCTCAGAATCCTGGTTAAATAGTAAAGTTTCAGACTCTGATATGAATCTTTATGGTTACTGTTATGTTTGGTAATAGAAGTATGAAGAATAATCACTGAGGCAGACTCCTTTTAACCGGCTTTATTGTTAGCCATGTAACTCACGTTACATGCAGCGTCAACTTTCTCTGGAACAACACCACACTCTTCTTCTACGCTCAGGTCTGTCTCACCTCAGGCCATTCTTAGGTATAATATGCCACCTAGTGGCAGACACAACAGTTACATAGAAAGCATAGTAGTCGCGCACACCCACAAACCGTTGAAGGCAGGTGCTGGACCAAAAGGAAACTGCAGAAAATACAAAGAGAAGGTCCGCACACCGAAGCTCCCTTTAGTGGAATTTATTTAGCACATCCACAGACGAGTAACGATTCGAGCCAACACGCTCTTCTTCAGACTTAACTGAATGTATAAAGACGCCATCTTTATACATGCGTAGATCTGGTCACATGACCATGGACACAACAGTTACAACATTTTTAGAGCAGACAGAGTTAAACGAGGTGGGGGTTTGGCTATTTCTGCTAAAAACAACTTAAGTACATCTGTAAATGTCTCCAACTCTGTCCCAGGTCAGTTTGAGTTATTATCCATTAATGTTAAAATGGGTAATAATGGCTGTCCTCTGGTTATTGTGGCCGTTTACCGTCCGCCCTCTGCTTGTCCCGATGCTCTAAATAGTTGATCAGAACTTTTTAATTCTCTGATGAACTCTGAAGCTGTCATTTTAGGGGATTTTAACCTAGATTGGATGTCACAGGCAGCTGATGACTTGAAAGATATGTGTACTGAGTTAAATCTGAAAATGATTACAGAACCCACATGACCAAACATGAAAAATTCTAGTCATTTAACCCTCCTTGATTTCATCCTGACTAGTAGGCCACATCATTATGTGCATAGCTGTGTGTTCCCACTAGATTTCAGTGATCGCTGTCCAGTGTAATAGAGACAGTAAAATGAGAAGATCAGGTCCTCAGTATTTCTAAGAGGTCTTTTGAAGAACATGCATTTTATATGATCTTTATGTCAGCAACCTTTCTTCTATAGATCTCATCCCAGATGCTGAACTGGCACTGGGATGCTTTCTGTCCATTTTTAACTCCTTAGCTCACCTTTTTGGATGGAGAAATGGTTTTACCTCCAACTAAAGTTGCTTTTTCCTTCAGATCAATTGAACATTTTTGAAGTTCTCCATGCTTTGTGTCACTCCATGTGCATGAAAAGCTCTTTGGGTGCAGACCAGTTAGACCCCTATCTTTTAAAGCTTTCTGCCCCCTTCATAGATGAGCCTCTGACACATTTTTAACTGAACACTCTTCTGGTTCAATTCCAAAGGTCTGGGAGTCAGCATTGGTGACTCAGGCGATACAAATGTTTTAAATAATTATAGACCTATTTCAAAACTCCCATGTCTGGCAAAGTTGTTGGATTTTTTTGTAAATGAACAACTCTGCAGTTTCCTGTCTATAAATTCTGTTTCAAGTCTCTATCAGTTGGGGTTTAGAGCTGGCCATAGCACCATTACAGCTGCGACTGTTGCAGCCTTGTTTATTGATTTATCAAAAGCGTTTGACATGGTCATAGCCTTTACTGGATACATTTGCTTTGCTGGGTTTTGATGAAGCATCCTATACATGGTTTCAGGACTACCTCTCTGACAGAACACAGTGCATAAATGCCACAGGGCTTAAATCAGAGATTTTAGGATTTAAAAATGGTGTGCCACAAGGTTAAATTCTGGGCCCATTGTAGTTTACTTTGTATATTAATGATATCTGTGCCTCTCTAGACAACTGTAAGGCACATTTTTACGTGGATGATACTATTCTTTACGCTTTTGCGCCATCAAGCAGTGTCAAATATTCAGCATGCATTTGACTGTGCAGACATCCTTGATAAATCTTAGATTGTTTTAAATGAGTCTTAAGACTAAATTAATGCAGTTTACAAGATCAAGAAAGTGTGATCATCATGGCTACAGTATTTGTTGCCTAAACGGTATTCATTGCCCAAAATGAATGTATCATAGTTTACAAATATCTGGGCATTTGGCTAGATGATAAACGTTCATTTAGTCTGGCTGGGTACATAAGCAGTGTCGGCATAAAGCCATTATACTTCTGCCAGGAGGAGACCCCAGTCTATAACTATTGAATGTCTTTGCCCTGGCCAGATGAATTCCCTCTTTCCTTCCGTGTAGTTCTCAAAGTCCCTTCGCTGCAGCCGGCGTGTAGTGCCGATAGGTTTGTCTATGCGAGACTAACTTTCATTTAAAACACACATGCTTGAGCTCACAAAGAAGGTGAGAATCAAACTGGGTGCACTGTATAGGATCCGATCATTTTTGTCTTTAGTCTTGAGTTACAATTGTCCAATCAACTATAATGTCAGTGTTAGATTATAGAGATATTCTATATGCATGCAGCCCCATCTACACTGAAATGTCTTGATATAGTCTACCATAGTTCTCTATGTTTCATTACTGGGGATGGGTTTATAACTCATTACTGTGAGCTTTACCAGAAGGTGGGATTGTCTTCTTAGTGACAGAAGAGAAAGACATTGCCTCTTTTTTATTTATAAGGCATTGCTAGGCAGATTACCCTCCTGCCTCACTTCTCTCTTAAAACCCAAATCCATCTGTCATCAAACATGCATATTATGTCGAAAAAAAAAATCTGGAATTCCCTGACATCAAGGAAAAAATGTCATAGTATAGTATGTTGAAAAAAGTGAAACAAAACGTCATAGTATAATATGTCAAAAAAGTCATGGTATCGTATGTAGAAAAAAGTGAACAAAACGTCGTAGTGTAGTGTTGAAAATAAGTCATAGTACAGTATGTCGAAAAAAGTAAAAAAAAAATTTTTTTTTAAGTTAGAAAAAAAGTCACAATATAGTATGTTGGAAAACAGTCACAGTATGGTATTTCGGTGTGAAAAAAGACATAAAAGAGGAAAGAAATGCTAATTTTAACATCTGGAATTCCCTAACATCTGGGCAATCTTTCATCTGCTGAGGAAGATGGTGAGATATGATTGAAAGCTCCAGAACAGCTACTGAGTGGATCATGTGGTGTGGTTGATTTTGTCAAGAATTAACTTTCAATCTCAATTGCGTCATATTATTACAGTAATTGTATTGTTCTTTTTCCAACTAAACCACAAATTTGTCATTGAATGTTGAATTATTGTGTTGAAACTACTAAATAGGTTACAAATTACTCAAATCAGACAATTGATGACAGCTTGCACCCCCCTTTTGAAACATATCATATAGGCCGTATGTCACATTTTTCTGCCCTCACCTCTGAATATTTGCAGTGTGAGATTTCTGCATTTGGTCAGCACACAAAATCTTACATGACACTTACAAACGGCTCCTTTGACGTTCAGCTTCGGTTGAACATCTTTTTTCTTATAGATTCACAGTTTCTTCCCTCTGCAGCATGTGTGTGTGGTTAACAGCTGTTTACGTAGCTAACAGTGGGTGAGCCTTGTTCAACAAGACCTACCTCTGGGATTCAGGCATTTCGAAGGCCTATAAACTCTGATGAAAGCTGAGGACAAATTAATAAAGTTTAACAGGATAAAGATGTGGCTTGTTACACAGCATGGCATTAAAATCGCCCTCCTATAAATGACAGAAAGCAATCTGTAATTACGAGTTCCCGGCCATAGAAACATTATATGAAGTACACCAATTTTGTTTGCGTGCATCCTGTTTGCATTATATATTTTGCCCTTACCATAAAGTGTCTTTCCCTGATCCTTCATATTTCTCCTTGTTGGCTCAGTTGACCTCAGAGCTCACTCTCATAATGAGATATTAACTTAAACCAGCAAGTGTGGAAAGGCAAACACGCAGA
Organism: Heterobranchus longifilis; assembly: GCA_028570985.1. Classification (NCBI taxonomy): domain Eukaryota; kingdom Metazoa; phylum Chordata; class Actinopteri; order Siluriformes; family Clariidae; genus Heterobranchus; species Heterobranchus longifilis. Next base: position 9,946 of record JAOVVB010082795.1, read on the forward strand.
TAAATGAGGCCTCAATCCACGTTCACTCCAGTATTTGGTGTTACCTGGAACTATTAAAGGCTATTTTTGTTGATGCTCTGGTTATTGGGTGCCATTAGGTTTTTATCCTGCTTGGCGCTGTAAAGTTGTTGTTCTTTCGCAGCCGAGCTGTGAAACTTGCCTTTCTCGTACAGTTATAGAGCAATAAATGCTTGAAAATAAAGTTCCTGGATTTCTTTAAAAACTCAATGTTATCTTGTGTAATTACTTGGATTCTGAATATAGAAGAGCTTACCAACATGAGGAGTGTGTGGGCCTGTGTACATGTGCGTGTGTGTCTATCAGTGGCGGATTTAGTCATTTTGGGGCCCAAGGCAAACATAGGAATGGGGCCCTCCACGTCCGTTGTTCTGCCCCTTTTTCAATCTTTATTTATCTAAGAAAGTCCTACTTGTAACTACTTCTCTTCAGCGGTCTTCACACAGCAATGATGTCCATCTGGATCTGCATCTGTAAAATAAACAGAACTTTATTTATCCTGTAAAGTCTTGCATGTAGCAGCAGCATCGCTTGAGCAGCCAGCGACAGGAAGCTCCACTTTGCTAATATTAGCAATGCTAACACTATTGCTAGCGTAAGCTGCAGCTTCTTGCTGCTCTTTGTTGACGTTATTGTTGTCACTGTAGCCACCAACGCTGTGAAAAAGGTTGTCACCTTTGGCAGTTTTGCAACACATTTTTACTCTCCTCCCGTTTCCTCATTTTTTCTGCTCTGCTTGGCTTCACCATGTGTCTTTGTTTACACCGTGAGTTTCTGTACATGCTCAGTAAGATCATCATGGAATAGTCCAATGTAGTGGGGACTGAGGGGGGGGGGGCCCTGAGACAGGAGTTATTCATGAATTCGGCCTTCTGATGCCATTTTAGCCTACAGATTTTTAGAAAGACATAATTAATTATCAAAACGTAAAAGAAAAAACTTTATTAACCATAACTTTATGAGGCCTTTTGGGCCCTTTGCCTAATGGTAAAGCCCGTCTCTGGTGTCTATACATATCTAATGTGGCATATAAGGTCGAGCAGCTTCTCTGACAACAGCCACTAATGCCACTGATGACCCACCCCAATGGGGTCCTCACAGCCTTTCCCTCCTTTCCTTTCGGGAAGATTCGCCATTAGGCCTATCAGACAAACAGATGGCCTTTGCAGAGTTGTGACCCAAGGTGTTTGACCACATTTGCAACATCCATGCTGCAATTTGGAACATGAGATCAGTTTCTCTCTCTCTGTTTTACTAATCAAAACAAACACCACAGTTAAAACCCAGGCAGTAGATCCCTCTAGGACTCATTTACATTTTTCTACTATTTTTGAGCAACAACCATTTCTATGTAAATGCAATTTGAGAGCAGCGCTTGTAGTTTTATTATCTGTTTGCTTTGGCAGACAAATTGGAATAAAAAACAGTAGACTCATGTTGTGATTGAAACGTTGATCACTTGCTAAAGCAGTCATTTTCCTGTCGCTCCACTTCATGAATCATTTCTGCAGCTAACATTAACAAACACTGAACATTTCATTGAAGCGTACAGCCTGACAGACAGGATCTTTGCTCCCCGCTGCAGTAACAGATGAGCATCAGATTCCAAGCATGCATCGCTGTGAATGGAGCTGTCCGTCAGCTCACGCACATGCACGCACGCACGCACACACACACACACACACACACGAGCCGCCCGTCATTAGCAGTCTGAAATGAAACAGACTCCCTCACATCGTTATCCCCCTCCCATTCATCCCTCCTCACTCAAAAACCAGGAAAGCTTGTATTTGTATGATCGGAAAGCTGCTAAAAATCTGGCAACCATATGCTGGGACATATTTAGCTTTCATGTCTTTCAACATGTTTTTTTGTTTTATGAAAGAATCTGCTTCTCCACACATGTGCATCTCCCTTGTTTCATATTCTTATTGTTTCTTAAGTGTATCCTGGCATTGTGTGGTTGCTGTGTGACAGTCCTCCTGGCCTTAGCGAGGCCTTCTGCTGTGTGAGGGAACATTTGGGGGATTATGGTTCAAAGGGGGCTGTGCTGAGCTTGTACAGACGACTCAGGCCTGCATATTCACTTATTTCTGTTACAGGTTGTCAATAACTGGGGATTGCATTGCAGATTGGTTCCATATTGTTGTTCCCTTGTTCTGACATTATCTTGACCTTTAGCTGGATCACAATTTACTTTGAGGAGCACAGAAAACAGATACAGCACAGTCAGTTTACGAGATGCACAGTTAAGGGGAGATGAAGTGCTTGGTGAAGATTTGAGTATATACTGTGGGATGATGTAACTATTTAATTACTATCTTCAATACTGTATGCACCACGAAAGCACAGTGTGTGTGTGTGTGTGTGTGTGTGTGTGTGTGTGTGTGTGTGTGTGTGTGTGTGGCAAATTAGGGAGTTAGTATAAAGCTGGGGCAGATACGTCATGGCCCATTGCATTGTGGTCTGTATCGCCCAGGGGACCACTATATTGCCGGGTATGCGGATCTGCAGCAGGCAGACAGCGATGTATTTCTTGGATTTATTCATTGTCAACCACGGGCACACAGCAACAACAAACACAAACCAACACAGAAAGACAGTAATAAAACATTAGTGTAGTGAATCGGCCAGCACTCCATTAGCACTCTGGCAATATGTTTTACTGCACAGCCGAAATGATATTTCATACAAGTATGTATGGACTCTGGCTCAGTGCGGGCTGCGTGCCAGTCACACAATGCATTGCGTTTCTCACGTCACGATCCCCTGCTCTATTGTCACTCCCCACTCCCTGCTGTGCTTGGTAGAGCCTAGATGCCAAACGTACTCTACATTCAGAAAATAATCCATTCCGCGTGAGATGGCTGACCGAACAATAGTGATGGTGATTGCTATTTTCAAGGATGACGTAATGTGGATTCATCGACAACTCAGACAAAATGAACAAAGAGAACAAGGCAGCCAACTCAGAAAACAGAAGTTCACAAGCTCCACATATGAGCGGAGGAAAAGAGCGAGCGAGGGTGAAGGGGAGTGAGCTTTTATGAGAGTCGAGTCAACCAGGGTGGTCCTCAGCTGCATGCTCAGATGGGAGGCTTGTCAACACAACACATCAGCCGAAAACCTCCAAGTCATCCCACTCTTTCAAACTTCTCCCAACTGCCGCAGACACATCAAGGGTTGGGTGATTCAGGGGGTGGAGGATGAGGAAGGAGATGTCAGTCTTCTACTAAAACAACAAAGCTGCTATTGACACTGACCTTGCTGCCTTACTTCTCCTTCCCACACCCCGAGTTAGGTCTGGCTAGCTTTTGTCTGGCCCCGAGGACAGCAGCATGGAAGCACAAATGCATTTGTTCCAATCGAATTCAAAACAGTTACAGCTGTTTGTCTTTGCTGATTCAGGTCTCCCACTTTTGTTTGCTAAAAACCAGTTCAAACCAGTCAGTTTGAATTTAATGGCAGCGTTAAGAAGTTATCAAGCCAGAGCTCATTAATGATCCCTCCAACTCTTGTTTCCCTGGCTTGGGTCTCCAGCACCTGTCAGCTCCACTTTTTTATGAGCACTGGAGGCAGGAGTGGATACAGAGCAGCAGGGTAGAGCGGTTTGGAGGGAGGAGAAGCAGGGAAGTGGGAGGAGGAGAAGAGGAAAGGGGGATATTTGTGATATTTATGGGCTGCAGGGTGGCACATGGTGCAGCATACAGCACAGCGTTGTGTGGCACTGCTGAAGCAACAGATCTCACTTTCTCTCTCATCCAGTACGGGACCGCCCCGACTGACTTCAAGGATGTTTTGCTCAAGTTCTCATCCATCCGAGATGATAACAATTATTATTCATAAACAACACATGGCAATGACTCCATTCAGCACTTTCCTTTAAATCAGTAACAAATAGTAGCAAAACATCTAGACCAGACAAATCCAGCATCCACAGTAGAACTGTGGATATAATTCTGACATTTTCTGTACAGAAGTACAATTTTACTTTAAATTTACAGATACTAGTGCAGTGCCCATTCAAAAGCTGCCTGTTCGGAAAGGGCTGAATGTTTGTCCTGTGGTATTTCTGCTTGCGGCTTTCTCGAGAACGGCTCATAGAAACAACCTCACACTCGACACTCCGCTTGCAATATACCTGCCATGACACAGTTACACCACACACCCAAGTCTACTCACGGTCAGAAACACCGGTGAAATACACTCACAGGAAGAAACAGACTTTACCATTAGACAGGGTAGGAAACTACCTGGGGCCCCAACTAAAACAGCCCCAAACAGCTATAGATTAATTATGGTTAGTATAATTTTGTTACCATTCTTACTCACTGTACCCCCAAAATAATTTACAAAAGGCCCCCAAAGTACTTTTATGCAATACAACTGGATACTACTTACTTATTGTGTACTTCTACTTCAGAGGAAAACAGCTGGCATGTTGTTGATGTTTCTGCCACATGCTCATTACACAAAGCAACAATGCGTATGCACAAATTGAGGAGATGATGTCATCGTTTCCCAAAATCAGTTTTGAAAAATATTCACTTCAGAAAGCATTAAAGAAAATATTCGTTTTAGTGACATACAACTGTTTACATGTGGAGAAGAGGCCAAAACTTAGAGGAAAATATCAGTTTACAAAAATATCCCGATACATGTGGAGAGGCCCTCAAACAGCCAGGTTTTATGACATCGTATGACTCAGGAACCAGTCAAGTCATTGTGGCATTCTATGGAATGATCCAGCCACAAGTGACTAGCGTTAGCAGCGGTGGTGGGCGGGGCTTGAGGCCAGATCCAGAATTTCTTAATGAGGGAGAAGAGTAGATGTGGTTCCAGCCCCTTTTCAAAATCAAAGCATGTTAAACAAAATATGAATCATAGCAGAGTATTTTTTACATACTTTAAAACGTTTCTGGAGGAGGACTTTAAAATGTCACTGTCCAATGTGGCATATACTGCTGGGAGTTGGTCGAAGTGAAACATTGACTGTCAAAGCATTTATACACATTGGTGTATGACATGGTTGCTATCCCCTGCTGTAACACAAATAGCAAGTACCACATTTTGACTGTCATGTTATACAGATGATGCCATCATGTATTGTTCAGCCCCTGGAATGAATGAGGCACACACTCAGCTGCAGATAGCATTTGAAAAGCTTCAGCATCAGCAGTGTGAACTGAGCAGTAATAAATGCTGACAACACAAAGTTGAATCTGTTCTAATGAAATGGGAACACATTATTGCATAACAGGCAAACTGTAATATTTCAAGGAAAATCAGTTGCTGTTGCTGCTTCCTGGGTGGATTCTTATTTAACTGAATGTTATGATAAGTAGCATACCATTTAACGGTGTAGTAAGAAGTGACACATCTGTTATGATCCCTGATGTTAACAAGGACTAGACTGTATTTACTGTCGGGCCAGGACAAATGTCAAGTGATACACAGTTTGATTGTTCCAACTTTTAACCCCAAGGTACTCCTGTTAAAACACACCACTAATTTATGAAACATACATAGTTGTTTTTTCTGTAAGTCTGACTGTAACTGTAGAAAATGGTTGTAATGACCTACAATGATGTTTGTATTTACTGATGTATACAATAACATGGGTTCTTAAAGTACAATCAGATACTATGACTTTTTTTTTCAAAAATACTATTCTATCTTTTTTACTACTTTTTTTTATACATACTATACTATTACTTTTTTATTACTTTTTCTTGACATACAAAACTATGCCTTTTTTTCTCGACATAATGACTTTTTATGATTTTTTTCTTGACATACTATATTATGACTTTTTTATTAAATTTATTGACATACTATGAATTTTTTACATACTATAACTTTTTTTCGACATACTATACTATAACTTTTTTCGACATACTATACTATGACTTCTTATGTCTTTTTTCGACATACTATACTATGACTTTTTTTCGACATACTATACTACTATACTTTTTTCAGTATACTATAGCCTACCATGAGTGCAGTAAAGACTGAAGTACAGAAGCTTTTCCAAAACGTCCTCATAACAAAACGACATATATGACCGTTCTATTTAATGTTGTGAAACAGTCACACGGTGGCGTTTTTTAAACACGTGTGTTGGATCAGTTAATGGATGACAGAGGGTGAGCTGAATACGTCATGTCTCCGGCTCTCTGCGTTGGCCACTGTCAGTGTCCGCTTGTTTGGAGGCTAAGCACAGCTGGAGAAAATTGGACTATTTCTGCAATTGTCTGATCTTATGCTTTTGTTGTTGTCCTACTTCTAAGCCCCGAATATAATCAGACGCACATCCACACCTCTGAAAGAGAGCCGATCATGGCTGGATTATGGACCGGGCCAGTGGGGCCAGTGCCCTGGGGCCTCTGAGCTAGAGTGTGGTGCGTGGATCAACACTTCCGAAGGAAGTTGAATGCCGGGGCCCTCAGTGTGCACAGCGCAAGCTGCTTACAGTGTGAGGGCCCCCAGGGCCCTTGGTGTTTAAAATGTGAGCTCACTACTAGGGCCCCTAGTCCCCTCAATGCTTGCAGTATGAGGGCCCCCAGGCATTATAAGAGTGATCTGACCACTAGAGTCCCTGGGCTCCTCAGTGCATACATCTAGCATAACTCCTGGGCCCCTGTATGAAAAGTTAACAGTGGAAATAAACTGGGTTGTTACCTTGACCTTACATGTGGCATTCCCTCTCTGCCTCATTGAAATGTTACACTCACTTTTGTATTATCCTATACAGTATTTTTTTTTTGCGTGAAGATACGTTTTTTTTTAATACATTATGGTAACTCAAAATGTCAATGTACTAAATTGAAATGAGGAGATAGAGATAATTTATTGAGCAGATTTTTATCGTGACTAACTTTTCATAATTTTTTTCTTCATGGTAGAAATAGACTTCAACTCTGTCAGCAAAGCCTTTCTCTTTTTGTACAGATGTGTGGATAAATTATGAGCTCATGGGTGGCTCTTTGTCTGCCATCTATCCAAACCAGGTTTTAGGGATTGGAGCAGGGTTCCCACTTTCTTCAAATATACACACATATTTCCTGTCACATGCTGCAGTCCAACACACACTTCACTAACTGACTTTAATGGGCCACACTCCATGGAGATTTTTTTTTTTTCTCAAAGAGGGGAACAGCACTGTGAGCGTGCATGTGCGCTGTAATTGAATAAAACTCCAATGTGACCGAGAGTGCCAGGAAAAGCAAACTGCTCTCTGGGGGGTTATTTAGGTGGAAGGCAGATGTTTACAGAGATACATCACACTTACACCAGCGGCTAAATCCAGGGAGAGAGTTCCTCCATACGTATAGTGTTCTTCTGGAGTGGATACAAGTAACTACAGTGCAAAAGTTGTTCCTGTAAGATGTATTGTAAAATTGGCTGTAAAAATTCTAGATGCTTCGAATATAACGTGAAACTTTAAGACTGAAAATTAGCTGGGAAATTAGCTTTAGCGATATACACATGCACACATGGTGGACACTGCCTCTGCAACTGTCGACGTTTTTCTGTAATTGTCCCTTACAAATACACTAATAAATAAATCAATAAAATAAGACTAAAAATAAAATAAAATTGTATGCTTATTATATTAGATGTGCCATGTAAAGTTTGGGTTAACTCTTGTGAGGAATGTTATAGGAGGACAAAGCAGATTAACACTCACCACACTGCAGATTTGTTCTAGTTTCTCATTTGGCCCTAATGCTTCTTTTTACCAGTGTCGGTATATTTACACTCTTTAAATTAGTGTTGCAACTGCTTGTACTCACCCTGTTTTACACTCTTACAAACACAGATACAAACTTAATAAATGTTGTACTTTTTACTCCCTTACTCATTCACAAATGACTAATATAATTTAGTGTGTAAAAACAAATAGGAAGAGCTTCATGCATTTATATACAGTAACAAATAAAATATGGAAGCAAATAAAAGACATGAATATTTGAATTGTATTAGCCACTGAATACTAAATATTGAAATTTAAACACCACTGCATTCATAGGATTTAAATATTTTACTTTGAAATCCATGTATCTGAAACTTCAATTTGGGGATCTGAAATTGTGAACACAGTATATTGAAATTCAGCTTTTTAAATTACAAATCAAGAAATATCACATTTTAATTTCAAAGAGGTGAATTCAGAACAAATAAATTCAGATGCATGGTTTCAAAGTAAAATATTGCAATGCTATGAGTAGTGTTTAAATTTAAATATGGGTTGTTAAAATTAAAATATACTTTAAATATACTTCTTCCATAATAAACTCCACTTGAAGCTAACATTAAAATGAACATCAAATCATGTTTGTGTATTTTTCAGTTGTGGTTTTGCTACTTTTACTAAACGATCTACTAAATACAGACGCATGTGTGATTAAAGCCAGCGGTGCAGTTTGATAACCATGTTTGGTATCCATGCAGAACTGCCTGTTAATTCAGGCTGCAGAGCAGACAAAACAAGTGGTCTCGAGGACCACAATGTAAATAAGTCCTGGACTTTACTGTCTTTAATTCCTCAACAATGGATACTAATGGTTGTGGCCAAATTGGGGCTTTAAAACTGTTGTATTTTAACATTTGTTAAATAAAACTCAACTCGTGTTGTGGTATGAAGGCCTGTTTTTAAAGCAGGATCTCTATCAGATGTGATGGAAATATGGAGGAAATCACACTGACATGGACAATCAATAAACACTAGTACTGTCATATAATTAGTTGCGTGGAATTATATTAAGAATATGGAATACAGATTTGTTTTTTTATTCTTGTGATATTTAGTTCTATAGTGCTCCTCATTTCACCAAATCTTCCAGTTAAATCTAGTCTTATTTTTCTTAAAAACAAAAAGACAAAAGCTATAATACTGTCAATCAAAATGTAAAAAATAATAATAATAACATTGTATAACACAGGCTATATGGCTACATTATTTGATAGTAAATGATGATGATGATGATGATGATAATGATGAAGCATGTGGTGTTTAATTCAAATTGCACAGACTGTAAATCCAATCACGTTTTATTCCAAACATATTTAAGAACTGTACAATATCAGTTATTAAAAAAACAAACAGCTAAATATGAAGGCCTGTTTCTAAGCTTAGGCCATTTTTTAAAACTGTATTTGTAGATTTATGTAGCCGACAATGTGTTTATTCTCAGGCTGAGAGGAAGCAGATTCCGTTCAAGATCATACATTAAATTAAATTAGACGAAACTTTTATAGTGGGGAAATTGGACAATTGAGTAACAGGGTAGTTGGGTATGATTCCATGCAGCGAGACAGGAGGCATGAACGAGCAGTTTGGAGCCAGAGATGGCACAGCGGCGCAGCGTCCCGGGTCGAAATGTTCAAAGGTTAGACACGAGGGGAAATTCTTGGAGAGGAGCGAGGAGAGTGCAGGTATGATGCTGCTGGCGGGTGGGATGCTGGGACTAGTGTGGTGGCTTAATCGACTTCTTAAGCCCAGGTCGTGGCACCAATCCGGACCCTGGAGACAAGAACGCATCCTGTGCGCTCCGAGGAGAGGAAACACGGGCATCACGCTGCGCTCCTTCGCCCTGTCCTTCAGCGCTCCCAGACAGAAATGTTGCCTCTTGAAGCGTTTCCTCCGCCGAAGAAAACTCCCGTTTTCAAACATATCGGCCGACATGGGGTCCAGAGTCCAATAATTCCCCTTGCCAGGATTCCCAGGCTCCCGGGGCATTTTGACAAAGCAGTCATTTAGAGACAAGTTGTGACGGATTGAGTTTTGCCACGCGGGGAACTTCTCCCGATAATACGCAAAGCGCAGGCTGATAAAATCACAGATCTCACTGAGAGTGAGTCTCTTTTTGGGGCTCTGGAGGATGGCCATGGTGATGAGAGCGATGTAAGAGTACGGAGGCTTCACCGAGGCGGTTCTCCGGTCCGGACCGTCCTGGAGCTGGACTGCAAAGTCCCCTTCCTCGCGCACATCAGGAGTGAAGGATGAAGCGCTTTGCTCAAAGTCGCGGTTACCCGAATTTAACACTGTTGTGTCCGTCTTTTCCTCCACGTCAATGTCCGTGTCCTCCATGAGTTTCATGTCCGGAGTGTCCGGTGGCACGGCGGCCCCAACAGGCGCTAATGTCGCCTGTCTGGGACAGAACAGGCGCAGACCCCCTCTCCCCTTTCATTCACAAAAAAAAGTTGCGCATCTGACTACATCTTAGACTTTTTAGCCTCCCACTCTAAACTTTCTCCTCCTCCTCCTCCTGCAAGCAGTCTGTCTTCATCAACAGCAGATACAAATCTGAAACGTGTATGATACTGAGAAGATAATCACAATGATTATCCACTGATCTCAAACATCCCAAAGTCATTTTATACACCAATTGCGTGTTTTTCTTCTCTATGGTAAACATGATTGGCTCTGGATTCGCTTCTTGTTTTATTCTGGTACAGTTTCAATCTCAACTCTAATGTATTATCCCCAGGGGGAAATTTGTCTTGCAGACATGCAAACATAAGAATAGATTTATTTATTTTTTAATCTGTAAATGCAAATACCAAACCATGCAAGCTCACATAATAATGTAGCCCATCAGTGACAGCGACATAATTCTGTTCATCCAGCCATCATCACCCAAGCATCAGTGGTTAAAACCACTAAATTCAAAGGAAAATAGTATATGGCACAAGGCACCTTTTTTGTCTTTATGAGAGTGTTTGTGTTGTCCACAGATGTGTCTTTTGTTGAAGCTGTATGCTGCATGCAATTTAAAGTGAATGTCATGAATGTTATGATGTGTTGTGACAGTTTGTATCTGTGTGTTTCTTTTTTAAAGATGATTTTTTGGGCTTTTTCTGCCTTTATTGATAGTACAGCTGAAGATTGACAGGAAAGGGGTGAGAGAGAGGGGACTACATGCAAAGGGCCACAATCGGGAATCAAACGCGGGTCGAGGATTTTAGCCTCTGTATATGGAGTGCATGCTCTACCACTGCACCTCTATCTGTGTGTTTGTAAAAGATGACAGAGTGTAATATGGTGAGTGCAACAGTGCAGCTGCAACACTAATTTAAACAGTGGAAATATACTGACACTGGTAAAAAGAAGCATTATGGCCAAATGAGAGAACAAATCTGCAGTGTGATGAATGTTAATCTGCTTTATTGCAGTGTCCTCCTGCCATTAATGCAAAATAACATTCCTCACAAGAGTTAACCCAAACTTTACATTTGTGACACGTAACAGCTGTTTTATTCTGTTGTCCTGTCAAAAATATATATAGAAAAACAAAACATTATCATTAGTCACCAATTTTATATGGAAGAATGATTGTCATCTGATTCTTTCTGAACATTTAGCAATTTGATGGCAGGAGAATTTTTAGAACTAGGACTGAAAACAGACCAAATCCAGCTGCATAAATGCCTCGCTTTATATAATGTTTTTCAAATGTGCAGGTCTATATCTGATTTTATTTTTTACATCTATATGTTTTATTGTATTGTGGTTTACTGGCTCAAACATTCATTAGGGTTTAGCGTTCACTGTTGATATTTAAGTGACCACAGCAGGTGTTGGATAGAAATATGTTTAACGTAAAAACTGAAGCAAGCACATTCATTTTATTGAGCTTGTTTCTATCTTTTATGTTCTTGGCTTACACGGCGCTCATTTCCTTCGGTGTTGCTCATTGCCGGATGGTTTGGCACATGGCGACAGAGGCAACTCTGGCTGTTTCAAATAAGAGGAAGACGTAATCCGTTTTGAAATAATAGCTGCACTGTATCAATTCGTGTGAGGCCACCCACTTGGCACATGGGCCCGTACTGCAGGGTGGGCTGAGGAAACTGTGGGAAGTCTCATTAATGAACAATTCTTCCCTGTACCTCTCGTTTAACGTGATATGTGTACCCCTCTGAAACTATTCTACTATTTTATAATCATTGCATTTTTTTGTAGGGGATTTATATCAAGAGCAGGCCAATGAACCAAAACAAACTATATGTTTCATACTGAATTTAATACAGACCAAAATCCATGCAACACACACAAAAATCTATTTTCTTCTCACAGAAAACAGCAATGCTAAGAAAATAAGTGCACCAATTCAACCGGCAACAACCCAAATGAACGACAAAAGAAATAAATCCCAAAACAAACAATTAGAAATGATGACAGAGACGATAAATAACTTAATTCAACGTGTCCAACTAAATGGGTATCTACCAAACTTAGTAGACAGTCTTGCTGTCAAGAGAAGTAAATAGTTTTGCAGTTAATAACAGTGAACACAGCACTGAGCTCGGGTTGCAGTTTTTGGTCCTGCACAGAAGTAACTTTCTACTGCAGCCATCTGGCACAGCTGACCATTATACACAAGCAACACTGACGCTATTTAGATGGAAACATGTCAACAATTATGACCAACTTTCCACTGAATGAGTCCGCTTCATATGATAGCCCTTCAGATATTGATGCTACAAGCTGTCCGTGTTTCATTAATATATCCCTCTAAGTACAGAGAGGAAAACAAACCCATCAACTGCATACGTCTGGGTGAAAGTGCTGTTTGTTTGACCCACCCTAAACTGACTTTTTTGGTCTTTATACACCGTCACCTGACTTTGTCCTTTCCTCCTGTCATAATTACTACGTCCCCTCGAGATCGCCGCCTAACAACAAACCTAAATATGGGTCGTAATAAGCTGCTCGTACAAATGACCGATACAGCCCATTTTGGAGGTGAGGACGGTCTGAGCTTTTCAGGTTTTTCTTACCAATTTGTTTTTCCCTGGTGTATACAGCACCTTGAGAACAGAAGAGAATTGGTGCTGTTTCATGAGGTACAACATTGTAGCAGTGAAACTAATTTAAATGCTGAGTCAGGTAAGATGTAAGAAGCTGGTGCTGCTCCTCTATGTTTGCATTTTCCATCTGTAGTGAATTGTAGTGGAACTACGGGGGAAGAGAGTGTAGTCTGTTGTGTGCAAATGTGTGTAGAGCTTCATCACATGCGGACATAAAAACCATTGCTCGGTCTGATGCTCCCTAGGTGGTGTGTTTCCGCTGAGTTGAGGTCAGTCTCACAAAGTTTCCACACTTGAGGCAGCAGGAGTTGGAGTTGCCCTCTTTCCTCGGGATATGCCAGCAGTTGACACAGCGCACTCTGTACTTCTTATACCTTCAAATGTCAAGACAGAAAAAAAATGCAGTGGTAATCAAACTCTTTCCTTAGTTGGTATTAATCTATGACATATTTTTGATGTTTTGTATATTTGAAATGTCCCAGTTTAGGATCACTGCAACACAGATATTCAGCATAGCATCGGTTTATAGAGTATGAAAGAAAAAACATAAGGCAATCAACACATTCATACCAAGTGTTTCATATAGTCATCCTCAGATTAATTGTTGCAAAGGTGCAGTATGTATCTCATGTAAGCAGTAAAGTTTGTGTAACATGTATTGAGACTTCTATGAGTACACATTATATATGTATACTTTAGTGTACCTCTGAAAGTGACACTTCCACAAATTAAAAACATATTTGACTTTCACCTTTAATGAAAACCAGTGGTGAAAATGAGCCAATACAAAAGCTGTTTAGGTGTTCTGCTTTAACACATTGTATGCCTCTGCCAAACAGTTGTAGTGAAGACTTTGAAGGAATTTAATTAAAAGGTTTTAAGTGTATTTTTGGCAAAACGTTGATGCCACACAAACATGCTGAACCTTGGCAGCACAGAAGATCTAAACAATCAGCACAGTTTCAAGATTAGTGTCACCAATTCAGTATCTGACCAAATGTCTCCCCTTCTGTTTCTGAGTTATGGCGTTGAATAATGGCCAGAAACATTATGATGTCACAGTGAAGTTGACCTTTGACCTTTTGGGTATAAAATGTCATCACCTCATCGTTGTATCCTATTAGATGTTTGTGTGAAAATTTGTGAAATTGTGTCATAATTAGGGTATGATTTATTGAGTTATGGCCAAAAAACATGTTATATGAGGTCACAGTGACCTTTGACCACAAAAATCTAAACAGTTCATTCGTGAGTCCAAGTGGACAAATTCGAAGAAATTCTATCCAGACGTTCCTGAGATATCATGTTCACAAAAATCGGACGGTCGCACGTGTATGTACGGACAACCTGAAAACATAATGCCTCTGGCCACAGCTATCGACGACGCGGAGACATAAAAACACGCTCGGTGGGATTATCAGAGTAGTGATGGGAAGACCGACTCTTCTGACGGAATCGGTTCCATCGAGTTACATGGAAATTAATCAGACTTGAATTCAAACCTTTCAAATTTTGATACTTTTTGCAAAACATGGCATCTGTTTCTCACAATTTCTTTTCAATGCAAAGCTCAAATATTAATTGTAATGCATTGATTCAGAGTGAGTGTTTCATGCGGTCTAGTTCAGTGAGTATAGCTGCCAGGCTGTCTTGACTCCAGTGAGTCACTCTGACGTCCTCGTTCTGTGTTTTGAGCGACTGCACTGCTGTAGCAGGCTGAGCACTGAGCAGTACCCTACGTTACGGGCAGAGAGTTGGAAAAGTCGGGGATTTATGAGCATTGGTACGTTCAAACGGTTTGACAGGCTGACCCATATCGGACACTAAAAAGAGTCGTTCAAAAAGACTTGTTCGTTCATTTTTTCCCATCACTAAATCAAGGTACCATTCCACTAGTGTTAGGTCATGCTAAAGCACTCCTACAGCACTTCACTTAGTCATTACTGAATTTGGGAGATAGAGGACCTTATATAATTCACTACAAAGAGACGTTAATTTAAGCAGTATTAATCAGGTCTATGAATTATACAACAGCTTAGATAGAGCTTTTGCTTTTGACTTGCAAGTCCTGGGAGCCAGTGACGGTCCCTCAGGTATTTGAACACGCAAATCAGGTTTACATACTATAATACAATAATTTTAATTCATAATGAAATGTGTTAGTAGGAAGCTCAAGACACATAAAAGGCAAAATATTTACATTATTTAATGTAAGATTTGAAATAAACTGGCACATGGCATGAGATATATAAAAAAAAAAAAGATAAGGCATTATAGTGGAAAGTCACAGATCAGCAATGATGCATTGTGGAAGAGGGAAGCACTCCCTATCAGAGCTTTGGAAAAAACGTTCTTGAGTACACTTTCCATATTGAGTGTCTTGCATGCCAGCTGGATGAATTAGTATTCATGGGGCACTGAGCAGCCATCCAATGACAGGAAATCATGTGTGGAGAGAAGAGAATCCAAAACGTCAGAAAAGAGACAGAAAATGAGCCCGTTAGCCTACTTTGTGAAAATGAAAGATTCAAGGAAACAATCTGTACATTGTATCAACGTGCGTCTAATTTTGCTTCATTCTCAACGATGTCTCTGTTGTGGGTTTTGTGTGTTTTTCACTGTGTAATGAACCACAGATAAAGATCAGTTTATCAGGAGCCACTCATTTTGTTGCTGTTTATTGGCACAACTTTTGGCACACAGCTTTCTTTAAATATTGCTTATTTATACTCCAACAACTTAGAAACAGTCTACAAAAATAAAAAGATACAAATCATAATATTTTGAGAATAAAATTGTGACATTACAAGAAAAAGCACTTTAAAAAATGTATTCTTGAAATATTGTGATAATAATGTTTTTTCTCATAAAATTTTTTTTTCATAACTGTTTTTCTCAAAATATGTTGACATTACTCTCAGTATCTCCAGTGTAATTGTACATGTTGGTATCAAGGCTATCGGTATCAGGCGGCGTATATGTTGTCCGATATGTGCAGATATGAAAATACAGAACACATAATGCAGAAAACGATGCTTGGGTTGATTTAAAGGGATAGTTCAGATTTTTTGAAGTGGGGTTGTATGAGGTACTTGTATGAGGTCAGTCAGTGTATTTCCTACAGTAGATGGCGGTCAGTACGCCATGTTTGGAGAAGCAGACAGGCGGACAGGCACGGAAGACAACAATGTACTGCTGTGGACGGGGGCAGCAGCTAAATGTGTTTTAACCACCTGAAGAAAGGCCCACCTAAAAAATATCAGTTCAAGTGTACACCCTATTTAGAATATTTTAGACCAGCAACTCCCGTGTTCTGAGGTAAAATTACTGTTTTTGTTAAAGGAGTCTACGTAAACTTAAACAGGGCCGTCTGACGGCAAGTTAAAGCGATGAGAATATTCTAAATATGGCATTCACTTAAACTGATAATTAATTTTTTTAGGTGGGCCTTTCTTTAGGTGGCTACAACACGTTTTGCTGCTGCCCCCATCCACAGCAGCACATTGTTTAGCTTCCGTGCCTATCCTTCTGTCTGTTTCTCCAAACTGGGGGCGTGCCGACCGCCATCTACTGTTGGAAATACACTGACTGTGGATAAGTACCTCATACAACCCCACTTCAAAAAATCTGAACTATCCCTTTAAGGAATGGTGTCAGTGATTGACTGATACTGAACATATAGTACTTATGTTTATTTTAGTTATTCTTTATAATAATGTTAAATTCTTTAATAAAGTTATTTGTTTACTTTTTTTTTTGCATAGTCATATCAGTGCAAAATCTATTTTTGATCTATTTTCATTCCAGCTCAAAAATCGGTAATCTGTGAATTCTTCCCCTCTAAAGTCGTTATCGGTCTCAGAAATCCAACATCGGTCGGGCTCTAATGCCTGAAGAGAAAAACAATGAACCAGACTGCTTCTCAGTTCCCAGAATAAAGTAACCTTCAACAATAAAGTGACCTGTTTAATGGAGAATGATGACTACACACGCATGATAGTGGTAACTCATAAATCAGAAGCTGGTCATTCACTCCATATGCAGCATTACAAGCAGTAAAACCGGCAATTAATCACAGCTGCTCCACACATTAGGAGTATCAGCTTGAGAGAGAAGTGCTGGGAAGACGTGGCTTTGAGCTACTGTCACAAAGAACTGCTGAAACGCTCTGCGCACTAAAAGTCATAATGAGGTCCTGTTAAAAAAAAAGGCTCATTGTCTGCATATTTCTCACGACACTTGAAGAGGCAGTGTGAGTTATTGGTGGCTGCCAGGACTGTGCCTGACTTCAGCATTTACAAGTCAAATCTGATATGAGATATTCGTAATCACATGGGTTATAATTACAAAGCATTTCTCCACAGGCAAGTTCTGACCTTTCAGCTACATAACTTTGACGAAAATAAAAGATTGTGCAGTATCATGGAATTTGTCCTACTCATGCTGAGTTGAGCCGTGAGCAACTGTGACCATTTAAACCACGCTGTCACTGTGAAAACGGTTTTCTGTAGGACAGCCTGTCGTCTGCAGCTCTCTGTTAAACCAGCGCAGCCTGGTCATTTCTTCTTCTACTATTCCCCTCCCTGCAATTTAAAACTGATCTACTGACAAATATAGTGCACAATATGTTCATATCTTGTTGTGCAGACCAGTTTTTACTGAACAATAGTACTGCCAACACAGCTCTGCATTGCTTTCCTTATAGCCTAACACACATTTTAGTTCCATGAAGAAAGAGTAAAAAGCACATCTGTTCAATCAGACACGCGTGAGAGGGACTGTAAAATGCACCTGAAGCACTTTCTGTGCAGACACGCTGTAACACAAATCAAATAGAGCACCATTATGGCTGCACGGACGTGATCAGTAAATAGAAAACTCGAATTTCTCGAAGTCGGACTAACACACCTAGATAATGCAGTTGGGGCTTGATTTATTCCTGCATGGAAACGTTCAATCGAACTCAAACAGGACTGAGCGTTCTGTGCATGTCCCATAGTTCGCGTGACGCTCTTTCACCCAGAAGTCGAAAGCGTTCAGTCAAAGCATAGCAGACGTGCCGTTGTCAGCATACGACGTTGTCTTCTGCCTTCAGACATCACCATCAGCAGCAGGGACAGCGAGCATTTAATTTGTGCCAACAGTACAGCGTAGAGTACACACGAAATGTACCGCGCTGTAAAGTTATCCATGTTTTCGACGTTGCTGCTTGTAGCTTG